>JACGDI010005560.1:294831-314193 GCA_014898725.1 Jacaranda copaia
AAGGGACAAGGGATAAATGGTGAAGGGACTAACCTTTTGCTGCAGTTCGGAGATAGAATCATACAAGAGTTGATTCTACATTGGAACAACACAAGATTTGAGATTTCATTAGAGACAATGAAGGGTAACCAATGAGACATTAATAATAATAATAATTAGAAAAGTTGGGAAAGAAATATATATATTTATGTTATACTTTTCTTGTTCTGATGTTCTTAAGAGCAGTGTCAAGCTGTTGTTCCAGATTCTGAAGATCTTTGAGGTTCATGGAGTCAAGATCTTCTCCCATATAGTGCCTGATGAAGGGACAATATTAGTTAAAAATAAATAAAAACACATTTGTGTGTGTGTGTGTGTATTATATTTATCAATTCAACATCCATTTCTCTTGAATTAGTTAAGGTTTCTTTTACCTTAGATTTCTCTGCAAAAGATCAATTCTAGCCTTGAGTTTGCTGTATTCTAGGGTCCAATTAGCCTGCAAAACTCAAAGGTAAAACATGTTAGATTTATAAAATCATAGGCATTAGCATATATGAGAAACTATATATAAAATTAGAGATATAAACTTAAACAATCATATAAAAATCAGTTTATATCATTTATACTTTTTAAGGGACAATAATTTAAGTTGTCATTGTCGACAATACTAACATTGACAACTTAGATTTATGACAAAATTTTCATGTTGCTAGGTTGTCTTATTCATGTATAAGTAATTGCCAATAATGACAACTTAAACACAATTTTTGTTATTACTAAATTTGCTAAAGTCAATGTCTTAACAAAATGTATTTTTTTTTTCAGTTAATATTGTTGTCACTGTCTTTCTCTTTTGGTGGAGTATACATACTCTATATTATGATTGTGGAAAGTAGGAGTGCTTACAGAAGACTGAGGCTCAGTAGCAACTAGTTGTCTTTCTGCAAATGAATATCTTTCATACTTCTCCAGGATCCTGTCCATGCTGCCATGCACCAAAAATCAATCAACTAAATAATATTAGTACAGTTAAATCATGTATATGCGCTCTATAGACAGTATGATACTGTCTTTATCCACAGGCAAATAACAAAAACAATAAATTAGGTACAAGGAAAGCATAAATATGGGAAGGGCAAAATGTCTCATCCAGGTGCCCAAGACAATAATTTTATCCATTTTTGTAATAAAATTTTGTCATGCATATGAAAGTTACTTGATCTACCAAGAGATGAACATCACAATTTTGCTTTAACTTTTCTCTTTTCAGAGGTACTAGTTGCCGTGACACACTGTTTTTACTTGTATTCATTGATTATTTTGGCAACATATGTGGGGAGGACATATGTGGATTTTTTATGCATATAGTGGGAAAAGTGAGTTATGAATTATTTGTAAAATTATTCTTGATAACTCAAATTTCAATGTCTTAATGTGAAAACTGTCGTTATATGATTGTAGAGAGCCCTTTTTTATGTGGTATATATCGGATATATTGTCCACATCATTTTTTAACTCGAGACCTAATCGCGCAATTCATAATAGCGCTTGTCAGGCGCAGCTACCTCAAACTGGCAGTAATCTTATACAATGCTCTATGCTGCTAAAAAGTATAAAAAAATAAAGTTGAGCCTTTACTAATAAATAGAGCTTTTAACCTAATGATAAGTATTTGATTCTAATAATATAGATATAGATGATGATATTAACTCTTTCAAGTGTTAGGGGAATATGACTATTGAAGGCCTTCATTCCTCGAAAACCTAGCTTGGGTACTGTGGCACTCAGAGAAATTAATTTAGGATAAGTTCTCAAGATTCCCCAAAACTTCTGGTTGTTCAACGACTTGAATGAGGATGTCCCATAAACATTTACACCCGGGTGAGCAATGAGCATAAAAATAAATGTGGCACTATATTTTTATGTGGGGATTGTTCACACGAGTTTTTAATCAAGAAATGAAAATCCACGTTACATATAGACAAAAAAAAATAAAAATAAAGAGAGAATATTAACATTAGTATCTTAGGAATTTGGAAGTTACCAAAAACTCTTGATGCACATGTTTCATTTATATTCTAAATTTCATGAATTTGATTCGTCTAATGATTAACTAATAACTAACTAACTTATAATGAACTACACTTATGGCATATAAAAATACATAGGAAAAGACAAACATCCTAAAATATTGTCTCATAAATGTGTTTATGATACTCGAAAAATTACTTATTTATGCACAAAAATAAAAATTTACAAAAATATATATTAAATAAGAAGGGCGAGAGTTTATAAAGTATGACCAATCCATCTTCTATCAACTTGAGATGACATCAGTTAAATTATTAACAAATTATTAATTATTTTTTTATTCAGACACGAACACACACAAAGTAATATTGTGGAACTTGTGTAATTCTTGATTTTTCTGGGAAATTGGTGAAATGATGAATTGTTGAACTTCCACCGTCACATGCATAATAATGAAATAACTAATGTGGCTGTCCCTGGAAAACATCTACGCACCAGTACACTCACACGTACTACACTGACACATATTACCCCCGCGCCTCCCCCCCCAACATTACTTGTAGCTACCTATAATTCTGTAGAAAATTATAAGTCCTAGGAAACTTTCCTGTATATATAGTACATCTATGTTATTCTCGAACGACATTTACAGCTGTTGCGAATTCAGCAATAATAGCATTACCTTCTGTGTCGTCTGTTACATATATATATGTAATATAAATTTTAAAATATTTATAAAATATTTGTAAATTTATAAGTTGATAAAAAGTGTTTAATAATTTTTTAAAAAAAAGATCTTATAAAATCCTAAAATAAGATGTTAAGAGTTTATAAGTTCTTTTAAAAAAAGTAAGAAAACCTTAATTTATTTTGAAAATCTAAACAAGCTAATTTATTTTTAACCATTTTAATTACAAAGTTACTATTATTAATATTTTATAAGTATCAAAATCTTGTTTTATCCAAACACTTCATCAACTTATTTTAAAAATAAGATCTAATATTTTATAAGCTCCAAAAATATTTTATAAGATGTAGAAACTTATAAAATATTTAAAATAAATTTAGCTAAACACCATCTTAATCACATCATCCTCAGGCTTGTACATATGTGTGTGAGGTTTGACTTAAATTCTAACTAACTTTTAATATATTACTTCGATAAAATAAAACATCTCATGATAAGAACACTAAAATGTGGCACATTTATTGAAAATCCAACCAAAGAGATGTATGATATACCCATAACAAATTGTATTTGTACAAGTTTATAATTTCTTTCATATTTTTCTTCACAATTACATAAAAGAATAAATAAATAAAAGACTATTTCTTTGAAACTAAAAACCAAAATTCAAGAATCAAATTAATTTTCTTTTATTTTATAACAAATAAAATGAAAACTAGTTTTATTTTTGAAAGAATCAAAATAATTTCACAATTTCAGATTTTTATCCATTGATGATTCAAATAATTGTAAGAAAAACACCACCATTAATTTTTCTGTCTTTCAACATGGATTCCCATCTTGTCAAGAAAGAAATGTGATACTCTCAGCTCTCCTGATTCCCAGGACTCCCTGAGTCCCACCGCCACCCCACCCACCCAACCCAAAGAACAGACTGCAGAAACTTCTTTCTTCTCCAAGAATCAGAAAATGACAAAAATAATGTTCAAATCTAGTACTAAGTTCAATTTCCAAGATATAAAAACAACGTTGTGACCTACAGAATCTAGAAAAACCCGTGTCAAGAACTGAAAGTCACAACAGACCATGGGGGAATTATGAGGTGATGTTTGAATATCATATCAGATGTCAGTTAAACCAACGGCATTACAAAAAAGACAATCCATATGTTCACTGGATAAAACACAAACTTAATTAATTATCAGAAAATTCTTGATGATGATGATGATGGCCAAGAATGCCCTTCTCCTGCATAGTTAAATTCTTATTCTTTCTAGACAGAAATTTCTGAGGAACAGACTGAACAGTTTTTATTTCTCTAATGCATAAACATGGAGGAACCTTCATTATTCAGAGCCCAAGAAACAAAGATAAAATTTATTATTGTGCAAAAATAGAGAAGGGTTCAGGTTTGAACTCAGAGATCAAATTTCTAATATGAAAATTCTTGAAAAACAAAAAAGAAGTAGAAAAACAAAAATCTTCCCCTCTACTGCTTAAACACAGTGGAAATTAAATTGGTCGTATTCAGCTGAAAAAGGGGTTGGAAATTATAAACAAGAATGAGTACTTGTAGTATGGTCTGGATCATAAAAATATATGTTAATTTAAATATATATATATAAATTTATTTATAATATATATATATATGTACATATATATACTGAGATGTTGGCTTAACAAAAGATCACAAGGGAAGCAACAGAAATAATAAGACCTAAAACATGAAAAAAAATCACTACAGGGAAGAAGAATCAAAATCTTTTTTCATCTGGGACATGTTCTTATATATATAAGATGGAGAATAAGCAAATCTGATGGAAAAGATCAAACTTTCATGAGATGAAAAACTCCGTCGGCACAAGAACAAACCTGATACATATGAAAGCCTAGACAAAATATCACAAGTACGTCAACGAAAAAACAGCACATAAAGACTAGCAAAATAATAAAAGAGAAAAGAAACAAGGAAACCCTACTTCATTTTCACAGAAAAAACAGCAGATCTTACTTTGCAAAAAGATCAATTGCATTACTGCAAAAAAGGGTTCAAAAGAAACGAAAAGGGCAGCCAGAAAACTCACCAAGAATCAGTAGAATACTCGAAGAGCTTCCCCTTATGGGAAAAAACAATCAAAGCCACTTCTGCATCACAGAGCACAGAGATCTCATGGGCTTTCTTCAGCAAACCAGCTCTCCTCTTTGAGAAAGTCACCTGTCTGTTGATCTTGTTCTCTATTCTCTTCAGCTGTACTTTTCCTCTCCCCATTTTTCCCCTTTGTTCTTCTCTCAGTAAAGGATTTCTCTCTTTCTTTTTTTTCCCCTTTGGTCCCCAAAGCCAAACCAAACCCCAATTTGCAGAAAAGAGCTAAAAATGGAAACCCTGAAATGTAGTGTGTTCTTTTAACCTACACAGATAAAGAAAGTGATTTCTCTTAGTTATTTCTCCCTTAGTTAAAAAGGTTAAGGTTGAGGGGTGGGTTGTAGGGAATTTATGTTTTTCACAGTTTTATTTCTTCTTTTTTGCCTTTCTTATTATTGTTCCCTTTTGGTGTAAAAAAAAAAAAATTGTGTTTGTTTATCAACAATCGCTGTCTGATAAAGCATGCACAATATTTGTGGGATGTGAAACGTGAAAACCAGCACTGGGACAGGAAAAACCAGGTGGTTTTTTAAGGATGTGCTGTCGAGTTGGGATTGGCTGAAGGGGTTGTTGTCTGGTGGGTTCTTGTGGGTTCACAGTTCTTGAGGGGGTCGTGGTGGGGGTCTGTGGTCCGATGCATAAAAGGTTCTGATTGAGAGATAGATGGATATAGATTTACGGGGCCTCGAATCTGTGTTGTTGTCTGTCTTTTCTGGTTACTGTGGACGGCGCACACTCGAGATTACTACTTTTACTTGGGACTGTTCTAAGCTTTCTTGTGATAATTATACGGTTTTTACAAATCGATCGAGGATGCAAAATGTCATAAACAATATTTACTCTATATGTGGATCTTTGATTATTAACGTGAAAATTGTAAAAGAAAAATATTTTTTGTGCTTCAAATAATATAATTATGTATTTTAATGTTTACACGTTTACATTTTTTTTTCTTATTATTTTCTTTAATTCAAACATGGCATTGAGGAATAAGTAATAATATACTCTACTTATGATTTATGGGCATTTAGGTAAAATAATGATGAAAGACAAATATGATTTATTGGAATATGCTTGTGCACTCATTAATATATATCATTGTTAATATACCCAATTCGATAAGAATACAATCAGTATAAATATCAGTAATTATAGTAAAAAGAGAAGTTAGATGATATTTATTTTTAAGTAACTCAAGCATTGATGCCTCAAGACAAGTGCATTTTTGAATTACAAATCCACAATTTCGTATTTTATAGAAAGATACTTGGATCCTATTTCGCACTATCACTACAAAAAAAATATGATATTAGTAACAAAAGTGACAAAATAAAAAATGTCACCAATTAACATCATTGAGTAGCAATAGCTTTTATCTTGTTGCTAATAATTATTTTTAAGTGACAATAATTTTTATCTTATTACAAAATGACTCAATAATGACAAAAATTAATATTTTAAATTGTCATCATTAACAATTAGTGACACCCCTATGGTGACAACTTAGTGATAGTGAAAATTGTCACTACAATTTATTGACAAGATTTTCATTATTACCATAGGTATGTTACTAATTGTCTATGGTAACAACTTTGATACTATTCTTTTCACTATTTAATTTGTAAAAATTATTACAGTGACAAAATTAAATTAGTGATAACAAATATATTGTTACCTAATATACATAATTAGTGACAATTTTTACATTGCCACTTACTATTTTGTGGCAAAATTTATCTTTTTCTTGTAGTGGATATCTAGTAATAAGTTTCTTTAAAATATAAAAGAATAAAACACTAACTTAGTTGATTAAATGAAACTTTTCATTTTTCTTTTAATGGTTTGATAAGTCTTTCTAATTAAAGGACATTTTCCATACTTTCTTTTACAAGCCTCGTGTCTACACCCAAACCCTAGTATTGCTCCAAAACATGGTCACATTAGAATAGTGATATGTCACTATTAATTTTTTTAATTATCACTTCTAAGGGTAATAATATAAACATGCAGTAAAAATTTGTTTTTTAGCTTTCATTTAAAATTCTATCAAGTGGTATTTCATCTAATTGTTTAAGTCTCATACAGAAAATTTGAGGTTGGGAGTTCGAATCCAACAAACACCCAACATACGTGTATAACTAAAAACAACTCCCATGTAGAATTACGTGTCCATCAAATTAAGGTTACAAAATTAGGACAATTAAAGGAAGTATAATACTAACCACAATGAACTAATTACAATATTAACTTAACAATCATTTAAGAGCTGTAAGTGATCATATATACTATGGGAGTTCGTTTGTTTGCTTTGATATTGCACTATGGATATGCAATTCAACATAATTTTAATATTTGATTTATTTTTAAAAGTCCTGAATATAGTTAGAACCTGGTATGCATTTAATGTCAAACTTAACTTATGTATTAAGGCCCTGGGTGTGATATGTTTTCCAACCTAAGTTACAAATAAATTACAGTTTATCAAATAGGATAATCATACTAAGCAAATAATTAAAGTTGAATATTAAGCTATTTAAAATATATAATAACCTACTATTTATTCTAATTATACATACATAACTAATTCAGACACACCAAGCAAACAAGGTGTATGAATTTTTTTTTTATATTTACACACGTACGTATATTAATAATTTCTTATTTGTAATTACACAAATAAAAAAATTGTATGCTATTAGATTAATGGATCATTTCATAAATTTTTATTTGTAATTACACAACTATGAAATTTGTATGCAAGACATTACTTATGTAATTAGCGTCGCAATGCTGCCATGCCATTAATGGCATATTTAGTTTCATAGTTTTCGTTTATGGTTTCTTCAATTAGTCCAATTACTTAGAAAGTACGTACCTAAACTTTTTTTTCTCAATAAAATTAATAAGCTTTAACGCCATATTCTCATCGAAGAAAAAAAAACAAAAAATATATTAAAAAATTAAAGAACAAAATTATATCAATATTCACAATAAAAAATATATATTTACTTTTATATTTTTTTCATTAAAATTCAAAATCTAAGGACTTGTTTGTTTACATTTTGGAGCATTTTGTCAAAAACATTTGGCAAACTAGTTTTTGGATGGTAAAATTGGGAAATATGATGGTTGTTTGTTTGTATTTTAGGTGATAGATGAAGAATACTTTGGGAGAAACTTGTTTGTTTAGTTGTGATTTGGGAAGGAACAAGATGTCATATGAATAATTTTTTTAGTGTTAATAGAATAAAATTGATATTATAAAATTATTTATGTATATGTATATGTATATATAAACTAAACAGGGAGACAAAAAATAAAAGAGTTAGACATTGAGAAATAGGTAGAAATGAACTAAAAAAGTATTTCGAGCCCTTTTAGTTGTGTTTTGAGAATGGAATTGAAGAATGTGTACGATTTATTTATTTATATTTCGAAAGTTGAAAAATAAATTAAGAATTGACAACCAAACAAACCCTAATCATAACGCGAAGGGGCAGAACAAAAGCACGAAGATGTAGCCTAGTCCACCATTTTTAATGTCAATAAAAATGGTGGATATAGGGATTTCTACTGAATCAAATGCATATAGACGCGAATTTATCATTGCATAAAAATACACTTTCAATATTCAACATTGGTCAGTCTTGGCATCTTACTCATTTGATGAAATTTAATTTATCCCTCCCCCACAAAGAATTTAACTACATAAACAGTTAAAATAAAAACAATATTAAAAGCTGGTTGGGGCCACATTGTAAGATATGAATTATTGGCAGCTAAAGGCATAGTAAGAATTGATTTTCCTGCATTTAAAAAAATGCCAAAAAAATATGGTCTGGTCCCAATGCTCCAAAGAGTTGGTACTTTCAATTTCCTTAATTTGTCTCACATTTCCTTTATTTTTAGTGTACTGTCTTTTTCAATAAATAGTGGTCACTATCAATCGGCTGGCCTTGTTGTGGAGGGGCTTAATTAGGCATCTTGTCAAATTTCAGTGCACAAGAATTTATTTTGGAAAGAGTGAAATGAAGAGGGGGAATTATTGGTTCTTTTTAGGTGAGGGAAAATTAAAGATTAGAATTGGTCAGACATCAATGAAAGCACGTACTCCTAAGGGATTTATCAATTGGTGCAAAAGAAGAATACTAAGAGTTGTGAGGACTTCATAATTGGGATTGTAATTGATCATTTGGGTGGACTTAGGATAAAGTATTATTTCAATTTAATTTGATTTTTTTTATTAAATGTGAAATTTGATTTGAGTTTGATTTATATACAAGCTGAGGTCGAGTAATTTGATATTTTTGGGCATGATTTAGTATTTCGGTAACTAGTTGAGTGAGGACTAAGCCAAACTTTGAATGTTCTCTAACGATTATAAGTGGACACTTGCAAATATGCACTTTCATTCGCCATAACATAGACATGAAGCCAAACCCCGTTAGAGCTGCTATTGAGGTGGGGGAAATGTCGTAGCTACTGCTACAACTCAACTATTCTGTTTTTCTTTACGGGTGGTGCTATTTCATTTCATAAGAGGAAATCTACAACGTCATAAGTCTAATTTTTTTCATCTAAAGGACCAAGGCAGATGTCTATCCAAAGGCTGTTCTTCAATGAGGTTCAATAGTCGATTCAAAAATATCATAGATCATGCATATCCCCCCTCAATGGTGCCTTCAGGTATTAAAAGACGAGTTTTTTTTTATTTGGTACAATTTTGTTTTAGTTTCTTAGTTTTTATGGGTCAATGAAATTAATATTGACAATTATCATTTCTTAAAATAATGAAAATAACTTTTAAAATAGTTATCATGATATATCATTGTATCTTACTAAAACTTTTGTAATTAAACTTGGGCTAGTGATCTTTTTTAACCCTCAAATGGGCATGTACATATCCAGGGTCATTCGACTTTTAGCTCTAAATTCCAAAGGACAATTCCATTTAATTAATTGACCAATAAGAGATAATTATTTAATTAAATTGGATTTGAACTTCAAATTGGTAAGCAAGGAATATGTGAGGATAATTCTGTCATTGTAATATAAAAAGATACGATATGCCTGCAAGAAATGATAAAAGGATAAATGTGGAGCTGCAGAAATTAATATACTAATTATTGCATTAATTGATTTAATGCATTATATATGCAGCTTTTTCTTTGTTCGATTCATGTACTGAATGCAACATTTAAAATCATATCTTTGAAGATGTTAGATTTTATTGCATCCATTCAGAAATATTGGACATCGAATAACATCCAATTATTTAATTTGCTGCTTAAGCATATAATAATAATAATAATAATAATAATAATAGTATAAGTATAAGTTAGTCATAAATCATAATAATATTAGACTATATTGTAGCCAGATAACATCTTTTATAATTATAACACATTACATTTTAAATATAATTGCATTTTGATTAGTTTTATTTAGAATTTAGAAATTTTCTTTTAAATTAAATTGTCACACTTCTTCACTAACAAAAAGACATGAATAAACTCTCCAAAGAATCCTTTGATCATTGCCTAATTAATAATTTCTTCCCTTATTGACCAATTAATTTTGTAGATTGTGTGAAATTACAAGACAATAATTAATATTCAAACTTTTGTTTACTTAATTAAAAAAATAAAAAATTGAAATTATATAAAAATAGACAGTCTAATCAAATTTTTATTTTCAATTTTTCGGTGGCTGATGCATATCCATACAAAGTCTATAAGAGAATAACAGCCATCCAAACCCACAAGATAATCTTTTAGGTCGACCAAACTAGTACTATCCAAGGGTGCAATCTAACCGAGCTTTGAAAAAATGTTCAAGCTCAAGCTCGACTTGATATGGCTTAAATTATCAAATAGATTATAAATAATTGTGAGCTCGAGCCTAAGTTTGAATTTGAGCTCAAGCAAGAAATAAAAAAAATAGTAACATTATATACATTTATTTATAAAATAAGAAATAATATCTAATTACATATCAGTTCATGAATCTCGAGCCTAGATATAGACGGCTTAAAATCAACTCAAAACAAAATTCGAATTCAATTCAACTCGACTCAGGCTCGAACTCAGCTTGTAAGGCTCACGAGTCAACTTGACATGTGTTTGCACCCCTAATACCATCTCAAGATTTATATATATATATATATATATATATATTTTATACTTTTCTCCTATAAGTATCATATCTCCATTTATCTTGAACGTTTAGAATCCCGAGAGACTCATATTTATTGTTACTTTTATCAGCCTCAATCAATTAATTTGCTTATGTTGATGGCAATTTTTTTTCTTCCACACATAATCAAATTATCTGTGTCGGGGGAAGAACCACATAGTGATAATTTGATAATTGGGGGTGGGGGGCACTACTTATATGTATAAAAAATTAATTGTCTGAGACAGGGGACCAAATACAATTGAATAACTACCAGTTAGGGTTCCAACAACTTTAGAGCTCTCCAATTACAGCCCAAACCTTTGACTCCATAACTTAGTTTTTAAGAAAATAAAAGTTTAATGTAGTGGATTTACCTAGTTAGGGTTGGCATGCATGATCACACTTTATTTATAATGTGTCCTGTTGATGTGCAAAATAAATAATTCATGTAGTCACACAAGTGTACGTGTTGTAACAGGTAATAAAATTATGAAAAGAGTGCCGATCCAATAAGGAATTAAATTATTCGCTACTAATTAATAATTTATCAAATACTTGTTTTATTCAGACAAAAATGAATTATCTCGGAATTAAAACTAAACTAATGAAAAAAAAAAAAGTGTAATAATTAGGATTTCTATCAGGATATTGAAGCCTAGGATTATGATTTCATCAATCGAATGAGTTGATTACATAATTTTCTTCCTATGAAATTAATAACAAATAATTAGTCTTGAATCTTATGTAATTACGGGATTCTTCCAAATTATTCACAATAAAATTTCTAATTTATTCAATTAATTATATTCCTATGTGAATTAACTAAGATATAGATAAAGCTAAACCACTCAAATAACTCCCTAGGGCAAGCATATATATTCCTATTTTACTCACAAATTAAGTAATTCATCAATTTGAACAATTAATCCTAAAGTTTTTTTTATTGTCAATCAATCCCTAGATTTTCTTTTCTAAAAGTACTCCTCAAGAGTTAAAGATACACTTGACTATTGATCAAACAATCAAACAGAAAAAATACACAATATAATAAATAACTTTAAACGCTAATAATTTCATGGAAGAAAATCATAAATCAATTTATTTAAAAGATTCCATCATAATCCTAGAATAACGAATTAGTCCATGATTGAATTGTCAGACAAAAACATGAATAAAACAAAACATTGTCTCAAATCCAAAATTAAAAAGAAAATCAAAAGGAGAAAAAGAAATTCTATTCCTAGACAAATCTGATCTCCGCTTTGTCCTCTAACGAATCCTGAATTCTCATAATACTTCTAATCTTCAAAATTAAAAATCCAAATCGATTTCGCAAACTAAGTATTTGAAAGGCCTATTGATAGCTAATTAAAAGAGTCTTTTACTTAGAATAGGATTCAAATAAATAAAAACTATTATGTCCATCTTTGATTAGATAATAATGTGTCATCTAATCAGTATTCCTACCAACGTGTGTCAATTTGTCCCTTTTTACAATTTTCTTACTTGAATTCCTACAATTCCAAATTTTCATCAATTAACAAGGAAATTATAATTTTTTAAATAAAAAAATTATTTATTAAATCCTAAATATAATATTAAAATTAATACTAATAGAGACTTAATATGCCTAAGTTTTCATACTTGGTTCCCGCCCCCCGGCCCCCCAAGCTAGTAACCATTAAATTAAATGTTAAAAAAACCAAAAAAATAAATCTAGTCGAGATAAAATAGAAATTAATTATGCACATGTCCTACTAAAGTACATATAAATTTGATTTTGTTTGTACTTCTCATTTTGTAATAATTTACCAAACAAAAGAATATTAATGATTAACAAATAAGTGATAATTATCACTAATAACATGTATAAGTGATAATAATTTTTACTTGTAAGTAATGAAGTGTTTTAAATAATAATAATTTTTATTTTGTTACAATATGGTTCATAATGAGAAATTGATATTTTAAATTTTCACTATTAACAATTAGTGACAACATAATAATAATAAGAAGTTCAGCTATAATTGTGATAAGGTTTTCATATTACTATATATATATATATATATATATATCACTAATTATTAGTTGCAAAATTTAAGCTTGTAAAAATCATCATTATGAAAAAATAATTTTTCGTTTACACTTAACTTATAATCAGTAACAATTTTCACATTGTTATTTAATATAGTATCAACATTAATTTTTCTTTTTCTTATAGCGCCGATGCATGTTTTGATAATTTTTATTATATTTAATTAAGTTTTGATCTATAAATACCATAAATAACATAATTATATTTAAGAAAAACATGTCTCAAGTTTTTTAGGTTAGAGATCCATTTGATGACCTCTCTTTGACATTAATCTTTTCTTACTTTATTAACATAGTGATATAATACTATAGTAAAAATAATACTTTAGACATAATTATGATATACTATAAGAGTGAAGATTTAGTTTTCTTTTTATAACATGGCAAGAGAACATATATCATCAAAAATAGATAATCATGCCCTTTGTTTCTATTAAAATATTACAATATTGACAAATCATTGGTTCCAATTTTGGCAAATAAAAGTGTTACATTTCAAACCGGACCAAAAGAATTGGGGAGCTACTTTTATCATCTAATTTTTTGTTGTATAAAAAATAGCGGCTACTTTCAAATATATTCATATTGGCCAAGTACAAAGTCACAAGCAAAATCTCTTATTTATTATAAGTGGGGATGGAGTAGTCCATTTTTGGTTAATTAAGACAGACTGTGACCTTAGGAACATATGTCATTCTCCAAATTAGAAGGGAAATTACACCCACAAAAGGAAATCAAGAATAATTAATATCTAATAATTATTGAATTGTTTGTATTTTTAGTAATGGATAAAAAGATAGAAAATTCAAACACAAATCAAATTTAGTCGAACTCAATTCAATCAGTGAATTAAATTTATCATGTAAAGTACCGTTTCATTAATTAGGTTTGGCTAAATCAAGTTTAGACGATAAATTTCCTAAAAACAAGTATGTAATATATGTATTAGCAATTATTTGATGTTGCGTAGAATCAGATTTGAGGTTCTTTTCAAAAATCGTTGAATGGTGGATCATTGCTTTGTTTGAGTTAAAAAATAAATTATTAAATATATTTTTTTTATTATTAATATTGATAATTAATTGATCTCTTAATTGGCTTGAGCTCACTAGACTTAGGAAGCCCATTTTATGTGATTTTAGTGGGGCCATTCTGACAAATCATGCCGACTCTTTTAATTTACTTATAAACCCCTATGGTTTTAAGTGCATAATTATTTAATGCTATGATATCATTTAATTACGTTTGATATTGGGTTAGTTTAGTTTTACAATTAAATTCTAGAAAAAAAATTTAATTTTTTTTACTAATTAATATTTATTATGTTAACATCAAATAAGACGGATCTTTTATATTATACTTATGGTAAACCATTTAATTAGATTTAATTAGTTTTCAAGAATTGTTATTTCAATTTTTTTTTATTTGTTTCTTACAGACATGTGCACACCTAATTATCGCTGGGGGTTGACTACTGACATTGTATTAAATGATTTTTTTTACATTTTTGTAATGTAGAATCTTTTATTAATTTGTGCATGGAATTAAATGCCTAGAGTGGCAAATAATGAATGCTATTTCCAGTTGTTATTGATGATTCATCTGCAATCACTATCATGGGCCAATGACAATGTAAGTGGTGCTTGTAGCAAGTGCATGTTTAGGTCAATGACAAGAATACCCTTCAAAGAAACAACTAGCTTCACTCAATCTTCTCAAAACTATGTGATCACCTAGGTGTAAGGGGTGTTCATTGAATAAATTCGATTTGATAAATTTGACAATTCAAATTAAATTAATTAAAGATTTGGGTTGGGTTGAGTAATTGGGTTAGATCAAGTAAAATTCAATTAAACTCGATTATATTTGGTTTGATTTTTAAATTTTATATTCATTTATCTTATCCAATCCGATCCGACCAAATGATTTAATTAAAATAAATAGTAATTTATTTTTTTAAAACTATGACTTTTTCTATTTTTATTTATATCTAGTATTCAACTTAGTTTTGAATTTGGGATTTTATATTATTAATTATGGCTTATGATAAAAAAAAAAAAAGAAGATATTTTATAACAATTATGACTTGTGGTGCCAGGTGCAACGCTGTGTGATTTTGAATTTTGATGAATATTTAAAGAATAATTTGATTATCTTGATAGGATTATACTATGCTAATGTTTAATTTACGTAGGCCATCTATTTAGTTTAATTTGTATACAGTTGGAGCTTGCCAATTTTTTTTAAAGAACTAAAGAAATTGTAGCTAGTGCTTGCTTCTTCTTCTTCTTCTTTTTCATTTTTTTTATTTTTCTTCTCCTTAAACCGATTACCTGAACCAAACCAACTCAATTTAAAATTTACAAAATAAGAACCAATCCAATCCAATTAAAAATGATCAGTTTGAATTTATTTTTTCCTCAAACCCAAACCAACCCGACCCGTGAACACCCCTACTCTATGTGTGTGTAACAATTTACCATCAATAATTTAGATACGCACTATGGAAAATATTTTATAAAATTAATTTTGTAGTTATAACTATAAATTATAGTTACAAATTTTTATAGTAAATGTAATATATTTTGAATAACACATAACAAAAAATATTAGCTATCAATTCATAACTATATCTCTATAGGAACTGCAATAAATCAATAATGTATTATCTGTAGAAATAATTGATATATATAAAAATATCATTAGCTACAAATTGACTATAGTGGGAATTAGTTATGAGAGCATTTGTTTCAATTCGATTGGGTCGATTTTATAGTTAGGGCTATGAATATTTAACATCAATTATAGATTAATCGTAACTAATACCTTATTTTTTATAATGACTATATAACAGCTTTAACTGAACTTGAATGATTAAAATTAATGAAGAAACATTCAATATTTAATGATACATTATTATTTTTATGGGTGTAATATATAAAAGAAGAATATGACTTGATAATTTATTTATTTTTGCTAAATTTCTTATAAAACATGTAATGGGAAGGAAATAATAGGAAGGAAAAAAAGTAAGAACAGATGAGTAAATGGGAAATAGAGAGCAAAAAGATAGAAAGATGTTAGAAGGAAAAAAAATAAGAAAAAGGAGAGAACATCAATAAGGGAAGCAACGGAGGAAGAAAGAAAAAAAAGAAAAAAGAAAAGGAAGAGGGAGAGAAATTAAGAGGAAAAACAAAAAGAAACAACAAATATAAATAATAATCTATAATTTTATTTTATTTTTTCACCTCTAAACTCCAACTCCAGCGAATCAATAGTATTTTCTGTTTAAAAATTAAAAGCAACTGCAGCATTGGAAAAAAAATCTAAGTAGGCATCGATAGTCCTACAAGAATTATTTATTAGTTAGGCATTGGCTAGCTGATATAATATCAATCAGTAAAAGCCCTAAAAAGGTAACCTTGTCTCCCTCTTTCCATGAGGCCCTTGAGAGCCTAGTCTAGACTTGGCAAAATATTATTCATACCCGTGAGTATAGACTTGTACCCAAAAAATAATCCAGATGATGAGCTTAATTTTTTTTATCCAATAAATTATAGGTAATTTTATCCGTTGTCTAATTATTCATTATTTTTTTGCCCAACTCCGACTATTCACAGGTAACCGATTAATAATCATATATAGATTTGTTTATTTAAATTTTTCTCTAATTCTTATAAATACTTTGAAGGATATAATATTTTTTTTCTATGACAACAATAATATTTAAATGGTGTTTAAATTTTAGTTTAAAAAAATTTTGACATATAATGGGATTTAAATTAGAATTTCGAAATGTAATATAACTTAAATTCGATAGATGTTTAAAAATTTAAGTTGTACCTTTTAAATTAAAATACTTAACATGCTTTACCTACTTGTTTAATATGATATTTGAAATTTGTACCCTTTTTTATTAGTTTTATTTAAGTAATATTTGAATAATACTACGTAAATTGAAATATATATATTAATTTACTTTTAAATATAAAATAAATAAAAATTTATTATGGGTACTCTTGGGTTACCTACTACCTATAGTCACAGGTAATGGGTCCACTGTCTTGTACCCAATAAAAAATAAATAATTTTGCTCAATCCGTTATTATCCATTTTTAGATTATCCACGGGTACTCATTTACCAGGTCTACTAGTGTATCACTTTTAAATAAGTAAAAAGAAAAAACAATTGAATTATCAAATTGAAGGAAAAAAAATAAATAAATCTAGTCGCAAGAGCATTTTCAATGTAACATTTTTCACCAAGCTTTTCTCATCCGTTGTGTGGCCTAACCTCGCCTAGAGGCGAGTCAGCCAAGCCAAACATTTAGGGCTTATTTATTTGTAAATTATCAAAATATTTTTGAATTTTTAAAATACAAATAAATAATTCATCATATTCTTCAGTCACACTATTTGAAGATCAAAAAACACCCAAAAAGACCCAAAATACCCTTATAATTCATTTTCTACCCATTTTCCAATGTCTATATACTCTTTTTTAGTCCCCCCCTACTCAATCTATATAAACAAATGCGTACATAATTTTAAAATATCAATTTCACCCGACCAACCCAACAAAAAAATTACGAATGTGTTATCTTATCCCTTTCTAAAATACAAATAAACAAATAATTTTCTCCAAATTTATTTTTCACTCACCACTCAAAATATAAATAAAAAAAATCACATTCCCCAACCCCATTTCTCAAAAAATATTTTGACAAAATGCTTCAATTCATAAACAAACAAGCCTTTAGGACTTAATATTAGAAATAGATTTTATCAAAGTGTATCCTTTAGTGTTCCTTTATTTAAAAAATAATGTTCTTGAGACGTTTTTTCGAACATATAGTTCTCGTGTACTTTCAACCTAAAACAAGTTTGACGAATATAAATCTATAAATTTGCTTTTGAAAAAAAAAATGAAACTTTGCTCAAATTAATGATTTTAAACAAAATCTACCATATTTTTCATGGAATTTTGAATTAGATCTTTAAGATTCAAAATTAAAGATTTGATTCATTTCAATGGGACATAATGTTTGATGCAAAGAATTGGATGAGATTTGGGACATTAAAGATTAAAATATACATATCTATACTACATTTTTTTAAAAAAAAAAAAGAATTGTACGTTCACATAATGATCTTTGTCAAAAATAACTTTATAACTAGCCATACCTCTCTTCTTCCGCTAACGTATCCAAAATCTACTATCTATAACTCCCTTCTCCTTATATATTCTCGCAAATTAATTGACAATTAATTTTATATGCATAGAGATGACATGCCACAACAACTAATATATCCAAAAAAATATCCAACGACTAATTTATGCACACATAATCAACTTATTATGACAACTAGTATATGGTCTAAGAGCAAATTTTCATATACTTTTTTATACATAATGACATCAAAATTGCACTCAAGAGAACCCATATCCAAAGTAGCTTGTTTATAGCTTTCACCCATTGGTACTACCCCAATTCTTGAACCTGAGAAAAGTTTTCAACCAGCACTCAACTAGTATATATTCCCCATCAATCAAGACCACCCAGATTCTCAAACTTCACAGGTGAACACCCACAAAAGGTGCCCCAAATCCAGGCCTCTTTCCTTTGTATTAATTCTTGAATATATAACAAGAGACAAATGAGTTACTTAGTGGTAAATTTTCATCCGAACCTATCAGTTCTAGATTCAAGTTTCACAAGAATAGTTGGACAATCAGACATGCTCTTTAAAATAGTTAAAAAAATAAAAATAAAAATAAAAATCCTCACTATATGATAAGTGCATAAAATTTTCAACTACTTTTGGAGATACAAATGTTGGAACAAACAAAAGTAAATAAGGTCACTTATTATATGGGCACTCATCAGTTTTTGAGGTTTCCACACATTCAAATCCCCAAGTCAACATCGGACCTATGCATATATAATATTAAAGTTTCAATCCATAACATCCCTTTATAAGTATTATTGTAGTATTTTTCAGACAATATGCACGGCCCAAACTTTAATGTTTTAGGTAGATCCTAAAGTTACTATATTAATTTCCTCACATAAAATTTTTGTCTTGAGGACTTTATTATGAATAGTCACTGCATCCATCCTGGCAACATCCCATCTGGATTTTCTGTTGATCCTGCTACATTATTTGGTGCCACAGAACTGTATCTGTTGGGGAGAATAGGATCATATATCATCATTTTTTCATCTACCAAGAATTTAATAAATAG
>JACGDI010005560.1:314271-325652 GCA_014898725.1 Jacaranda copaia
TATATTGCTTACCGAATTTGTGTTGTGTTGCTGTAGTCAAGGGGCTCGAAGAACTGAGCAGGTGGTGGGGGCCGGGGTCTGTATGGTACTGTGTGTTCCCCTTGTCTCCATGTTTCTTGTACTGATGAACTTGTTCCTTCAAGCTGCAAGAAAAGTTAACAATTAACTTGTCTAAATCCTACATAAATTTTCTGTTTTGTGATAATGGGAAAAGGTTAAATTAAGGCCCATGTTGCCCACAAGACAAGCATACAATGTCCAAATGCTTTCAAGTTTTGTCATGCCACATTTATATAAATATCACAAGGTGCTAAATGTGGCATTTTGTGCCATATACTTTAACATTTTTCTTTAGATTATTTGATTCCGACCAATGTAACCATTAATGAGAAGGTTTTCATTGGAGCCACTACGAACGGCTGTGATCATATTTGGTTTGACGTTCCATTCCGATCATATGAATTAAAACACTTGACCGACTGTACCTAAATTACACATATCGAAGAAGCACGCTATCATTTCGAACTTATTGTATACTTCCAGGATTATCTTAAGGTGTGATCTTGATGAGGTTTCTTTATAATATCTATTTCCATATTCTTTTTCTACCTAAGTATTTCTTTTCAGCACTTTACTACAAATACACTTGGGATATATTGAGGGGATATATGTTACCTTGCTCCTCAGGGCCCTGTTCATTTCCATGAGACTTTTTTCCTGTAAAAACATTAGATGCATATCAGTTAGCTAACTACAAAATTTTGTTTTGATTTTCCAAGAAAAGGCAATACTTTCCTCATAATGAAGCACATACCTTTTGTTGCAGACTAGAAAGCTGTTCAAACATGTTTTGAGTCTGCAAACATTCAAGACACCCAATTTCATAAATCATGTAATAAAAAAATCACCCAACAAAAAAATATACCATAATTTCAAAAGCTATAAATATAACGGCAAATAAAAATATTTTATATATTAGAAATTAAAGGAGCCTCTTAAATTTTTAAAATAAGTAAAAAATTCTAATTTTTAAAAAAAGAGCTTATATCATTCTAAAATCTTATTTTGAATTACTATAAGCGCTTTTAAAGAAAATTAACAACACTTTATAATATCTTATATGTTCTCAAAGATTTTATAAAATGTTTTAAAAAGTTTATATCACCCAAACATCTTCTTAATTAGTTGATGGTGAATGATTCAGATAGTATGTGGGAAGAAAAATACAAAATTAATGTAACAATGTTAACAACGATAATACCTGTTTCAGTCTTATTTGTTTCAAAGACGCATCTAATACATTCTCAAGTTGATCCAGTTCCTTTACGCCAAATTTTCCCAAGTCTTCACCTAGAAGATGCCTAAGGAGACCACACACACAAAAAGAAAAGTCTAATAAAATTATAATGCTTCATTTTCTTTTCAAATATTTTCACAAGAGATTATATAATTTGTGTGTTTTTCTCCACTCTTATGATCAAATCATACATATGAACTCTTCTACATTAATGATTACCTCTGAGATTGTTGTAGAACTTCAACACTTGCCTTGAGCTTTAAATACTCCTGGTACCTATTCTGCTTAAACAATTCCACTTGACCTTAGTCTTATTTAATATATATTTATATTCTCATATTTTTTCAGAAGGGTATCATCTGGATCAGTAAATTCATTGTCTCAATTTGCAAATAAAAATAATAATAACATAATAATGTTACCTGTATATTATTGGGAGATTGTTCAGCTTCAATTGGACCATAGCTGCTACTGTGATATCTCTCCAGTGTCTTGGTCATGCTAAAATTAAACACAGGCATAATATAGCAAAAATTAAACACCAATAAATATAAGCATTCCTTCTTTTTTTTAAAAAAAAAAATTCTCTCTTTAGAAGGCTAAGGAAAAATAATTTTTCATGTTTTTGTGCACGACCATAAGCATTGTTAAATATTTGTATATATGGTAGGAAAAATATATATGCTTGGCAATATGTTTGAGAAATTTAAGTTGGGGAGACAAACCATCTTTAAAGTTTTATATATATATATATATATATATATTTATATATATACACATATATATCAGAAGCTTGTTAGGATTGAACCCCAAACCTCTCACATTATATAAGAGACTTTTACCATTGGGCAACAAGTCACTCGCCAAACTATTTTTAAAGGTAGTTAATCAACATTGATATTGATATTTTAGACAAATAAAAATCTCTATGCTTTATATTTACTTAATTGAGTGGAACCAAAATAACAAGATAAATAAGTAATAAGAATTATGCGATGATATAAATATTATTACAAATTATTATGGTTGTCACTGTGCATATATCATTAATAATGAAATTTATATGTAACTCTTATTATTAGTACACTTGTAAAAGTTATATATAACAAAATAAATATTCTTATCACTAAATATATGTAATTTGTAACAATTTTCATAGTGGCACTTTACATTTTGTCACCAACATGTATATGTCTTGATGAACTCAAATTCCTCAAGCAATAACCAAGACACAAAATGGTGGAGAATATGCTTATCATACTCTTTTGAAACTATTGCCACTGTGGAACTAAATCACCACTAGAAACACATACACTCTTGTACATAATTTTCAGAGTTACTTAATTTGGGATAAGTTAAGGGTAGCTACATTTTTATTGCATACCATTAATAAAATTAACATAGATTGAGAACAGAATGTGCTTTTAACTACTTAACATCTATAATATATACGTGTATATATATATGTTGAATTTGAAAATGGGTCAGCAGAAAATTAAAGAGATTCATCCAATAACTAAAATGTAATTAAAAGTATAGATATTAATCAAATTTAGTAATATGGAGTTGCAAATGGCGAATAAAAACATACATATAGAGTGACTTGACATATTTGTTTAAAATAAAATATATATCAAATTGAAATACGATCACTAGAAGACTAAAAGGAAATATTTTTCAATGTATGTAAATATGAATCCAATTTAGTAATATGGTAATTAGGTTATGCAAAGGTTTTTCTTTTAAAAGAAATCAGGCAAATTAATTTTTTTTAAAATATAAAAAGCGTATACAAGTAATACTAAAGAATATAATAAAGCAATTCTTCAAAATAATCAAAGACCTGTTTAAAAAGAATGCAAAAATTATTTATATTTGAAGTAAGCTTTCAACTAATAAACCTTGCAATTAAGTTTGATTTATCAATTTGTCCATCTAATTAAACAACTAAAACCATCTAAGTAAAGCTATAATCATTAATTCGAAAGAAATTTTTAGAATATTTTTGAATTAAAAATTTTTAGAATATATTATCAATCAGATATTACTAATAAAAAAAATTAGAGAATAAGTAATATGTTTAAATGAAACCCTAATAATTAAAAAGCGTGATGAATTGGCGATTTTATCAAAATTAAATAGGTTAGATAAAGAAAAAGAAAAATTATTTCATATTTCTCTAATCCATTGCCTTTTTCTTATATGAAATCATAAATTCCAAAAGAAAAAAATCTTGATATTATAAAAATAGAAAAAAACAAAAAAAAGTGGCAATCTGAGATATGCCCTATAGTTGCAGCTTTTTAGCCGGAAAGGCTAAAATAATAACTCTGTGCAACAAAAACAAGTAAAATTACGAACAGAAATTATTTCCAGGTTTGGCTTTTTTTTTTTTAAGTTGCTAAAAAATTATATTTTTGAAATGAAAGTTAATCATAGTATGTGTTTTAATTGAAATATATATATCATGAAGAAATTAGTATCAGTGTAATTATAGCGCAAAGTCCTGATCATCAGTGTTGATAAGTTGAAAAAAATATCAAAATTTGCAGCTTTTAGCTGCAATTATATATACGAATCAAAATATATATAATCAGTTTTTTTTTTAATATATAAGTACCCACAGAAGAAAAGTTATTTCTGACACAGATCTCACCAAGAATTTCAATATAACCAAATTCAAACAGGGAAATTAAGATACAATCACATAAAAAACCATTAAAGAAATATATAGATTTCCAGCATAGAAACCCCCAAAAAACCCAAAACCCCAGAAAAAAATCGTACAATATACAGATACAGATAGACACACACACAGAAATACACACAGTGAGTGAGAAAAACACACCTAGAGCTGCTGCAGAACTCATAGAGCTTTCCTTTGTTGGAGAAGATGATGAGGGCAACCTCAGCATCACAAAGAACAGATAGTTCATAAGCCTTCTTCAGAAGCCCATTTCTTCTCTTGGCAAAAGTCACCTGTCTATTTATCTTGTTCTCAATTCTCTTCAGCTCCACTTTCCCTCTTCCCATAATTATATTTATATATAAGATATTTATTTATATATATATGTACTTTCAAGATCCTTATTTAAATCTGCACAGGGTTTGTTTTTGTTTTTTTTAACAAACTATTAGAAGAAAAAACAGATCTTTTTTTGCTCATACACACATTTATGGGGTTTGTAGCAGTCTTAAGTGTTTCTATTTTTTTCTTTCCCCCAATTTCCCTTCTTCTTCTGCTGCTTCTGCTGCTGCTTTTGTAGGGAATGCTGATATTTAGTGGGGGCAGGTCTTAGGTTTCCTGATGTATGTAACTGTACAATAATATATCTACATACATCTTTGTATACATACATATATATATGCATACATATGTGTACATGAGTTTGTGTGTATATATAGATGCATACCCATAAATGTACATGAATTTCTTGCAACCTTTTTTTTGCCCCTTTTTTTTGGTTTTGCAGTATGTTTATTTGCAGAGAATTATATGACATAAAAGGAAATGGAAAATATATATATATATATATATATATCTTTGTCCTAACCAAAATAATTACAAAGAAAAGAAAACTCTTAAGTTTTATATTTTCTTTCTTAGTTAAAGTTTAATCTTTTTTATTTTTCTTTTGTATAACGAATTCCATTGAGGGTCTTCTTTATATATGTATATATAAAAGAAAATAAATAATTTTAATGTAAATGTAAAGCACATAAAAATATTTTAAACATCACATAAGTTTGAGGGGATCACTTCACCACACTTATGGGTCCTATTACATTTTAAAAGCACTAAAGAAGAGGTTTAATACTTTAATACTAAGTAAATTAAAGATGCAATTTGAACCCTAATATGAGGCCTAATGCAAATTAGGGCACGATTGAACCAACTATTATCTTAATTAGTCTTCAAAGTTATCTATTTATTGTGAGAACTAGGAACTTCAAATTTGAGTATTGCCATTCTTCATAGTTTGAACTCTCAATATGTAATTTCTTATGCTATTTCACTTATGAAATTAAATTATGTTATGATGCACAAGTGTGAGAGGTAAAGTGTACATTCTAAATTTCCTATAGTGAATTCTAACGAACTCATATTTCGCCATATTTTGCAATATTATATATGGATTTTCATACATACTTATGTTGTATAGAAATAGAGTTAGGGTCATTTTTGTAAATTAGTAAGTGTTGGATGTTTACTCTAGAAAGCACTTTGTGTAGAATCAGGGCTTGAGTTTGGAAGAATGATTCTTTAGATGTTCTTTTGACTTGGAAAGCTAGTCGTTATACTAGTTAAGTCTTTGATGGGCTTTGATCTACTTAGGTTGCGGAGCACTTATTTTGAGTGGACTTAACTTCTTTTTTATTTAAGTAATTTGACTTCTTATTTAATTTTTATTTTTATACTATTATGATCTTGTTTAACGTATAAAAATAAAAAAAGAAAAAGAAAAAAATTCATTGATGTAACGAAGCATTACAATATATATGATGTTTGAAGCTCAACTTCCTTCAGTGTTTTCGAGTTATGTATTTCACAAACATTTCTTCATTTTTTCAATGATATATATACACACACACATATATATATATATTTTTGTGCGTTTGCAGGTGCTCATCTTTTGAATTTTTAATTTAAACATCATATTTGTATTACATTAGAAATGGGTAAAAGAAGGATATAGTATGAAATTACATATCTTGGGGGGGCAAATTATATTGCAGCTACTTTTAATTTTTTTTATTTGACATTTACTTAATTTTCCTTAATTTGGAAATTATTTCATTGGCCAAAGAAGGACTAAAAGTACCTGCATTTTGATTTTATCGCATATATGGCCCTAGTGATTTTCTACACAATAATGCTATATTCAAACTTCAGTAACTATATTGTGCTGTAGGACACTATGATATATCGGAAATTAATGCTCCAAAAATAATACCGATTAAAGTCAATCTTACTAAAACATATCTTTTAATTTGGACAAATTTTAGTTATATTATATTGGATATAATTGACATGTAGATTCAAGTAATAATGCTTGCATTAAGATAAATTGCATTTTTGATTCCATAAGTTATACCCATTTGGATTTTGGTTCCATTTATAACTTTCGCACATTGCATTCCATAAATGCATTATTTTTACAATTTAAGGACTAAGATTGCTTTCCGTCCAATAATTAACTGAGCAATCATGCGCCACTCACATGTCCATTAAATTTGTTGTTTTTTGGGTCCCATAAGTTAGGCCCATTTGTATTTTTGGTTCCAACAATAGCTCCAATAATTTGTTTTGAAATTTTACAACTTTTTTTCATTACATTCAATATTATAAACTTTAGTATCACTTAATTTGTTCTTTCTCACATTTGAGGGTCTTTCCAAACAAAGAAACCACATCTATTATTCATGGAAGCACAACCTTTGCTTGGATTTCTTTGCTTGGAAATAAATGGCACCTTCACTTGTAGCTATTTTTTTTTCTTCTTCTACAAACATTTATTGGAGTTATCGTTTGGACAAAAAATGCAAACAGGCCTCATTTATGGGACCAGATTAAAAAGCAACAATTTAATGGTCACATGAGTGACACGTGACTACTCCGTTAATTATTAGACGAAAAGCCCTTTTGATTCCTCCAATTGCAAAAAAAATGCATTTATGAGATGCAATATGCAAAAATTATAAAGTTTGAGATCAAATTTCAAATTGATTTAACTTACGGGACCAAAAATGCAATTAACTCGCTTGCATCATTTAATACTGTATGTCACATTCAAAAAATGCATTGGCACAATATAAACTGTAGTAGTATTTAATTAAAAAAAAAACATCAACAATTTCAAAGTCTTAATATATATATACACTGACCAACTCATAAATATTTAAAATAATTTTATGATTGATTAAAATAAATTAAATTATTAATTGCCACAAGTACCAATAAAATTTTTAATTTGAAATTGAAGATCGTTTGATTTTTACGGGGCAAACTGAGGGACCATATATCTACAATGTTGTGGTACATAAAGCAATCATTGGTGGCTTATAACACTACGAATTCAATCCATCAAGAGTTGTTGAGACCAAATTCAATAAAAAAAAAAAATCCACCTTTTTTATTTTTTTAAATTTTTAAATAACTCAGTCACATCTTCCTGAAAATCAATTTTTTTCCATACAATAAGAATTTGGAATATATTTTTTTTTTCTTTTCTGCTAGTCCTAACCAAATTGTTGGGCTCTATTTATCGGATGGAAAAGCCTCGGAGTTTATTTTTCTATTTTGTTATATTGCCAATATCGATGTATATTTCATGTTTTTGTAGTTTCATGGGATGGTATATACACTCTTCTTTTTTTAATATTTAATTATCAAGCTCATGAATTATGAGGAACCACAAAATGAAAATTGCACTAAATAAAAAAAAATTAGTGATATACCTCATCTAAATTTATTTGTTATTCATGTGAAACTTTTTTCATCTATTAGATCTCATATTGATATATATGTACATAAAATTACATTCATATTGTAAAATTCACGTCGTAGAATTTGACTCATTCAATAATCATATTTATAAATTCAATTTTAAAAAATAAAATCAAGCAGCATCTTATTCACGATAAGTCAATATTCCATCGAAAAAAGAAATTTGATCAGATCATGAAAATATTATTTTCAAACAAGAAATGATCTCACATTGATGAATTTATTCCTTTTGTCATATCAAAATCCTTTTAGTTGTTCAATCAATGAGAGGTAAAGAGCCATATTCATAGGAAAAGGAAGGCATAAAATAGTTGTGGAGGGAAGGGGTGGATTTTGAAGGTCCCAAAAATGGAAGGAGCATCTTCAAGTGGTCTATCTTAGCAATTGTCACTTCTAGCTAGCTAGACCCTTCTTTATTGCAAAAGCTTGGAAGGGGTATCTTATGAAAATGCTATGATAGAGTAAAATTGGACACAAATTTTGAATTTTTTTTTTTCATTAGTATTATTATGATGCCAACTGTCTTATTTAATTTTTATCACACATTGAAAGTCGAATATATCTTAATTTATGGAGTACAATTCTTTATTCATTTATCGAGATATTTTTTTCAAGATAAAATTCTCTATCCTCGTAGAATTAAGTATTTCAAGTCTAACAATGAATTTAAACATCACCATTTAAAATTACTTTTTTTTCCTTTCCCTTTTAACTCTTCTTTTTACCACTAGACATTTAGGATAGTGATCCTAGCCCATCTCTAAATTGAAAATAAATTCATGCAATTTATATATGTATAGTTAAGTACCCTCTAAAGTTCCTCATCAAACATAACTTTATAATTCCTCTGAGTCAAAATATTGATTTTTCTCGACCATATCCTCTAAACCCAACACCTCAAAGCCTAAAATAACTTACAAGGAAAGAATAAAAGTAATAACAAAATAATAAATAGTTATCACTAATATATTGATTTAAGTGATTAAAATTTTATTTTATCATCATAATGATGATTTTTACAAACTTAATATCGATAAAGATAGTGTTTAAATTGTTTGTAGTGATAATTAATAATAAATGTATTATAACAATATAGTGAAAATCTTGTCACAAGTTATTGTGATAATTTTTATTGCCAATACACGTGTTACTAATTATCAATAATTAATGACAATATAAAATATTAATTTTTATCACTATTAAATCATACTATGACAAAATAAAATTTATTATCAATTAAAAAGTATCATTAGTGACTAAATAAAAGTTATTCTCTACTAAAAAATTAGGTATTTGCTACGGAATAATTGCTACGAAATGAATTTCATAGCTATAGCCACAATTTGTAGGTAAAATGTTTTGCAACGAATATAATTTTTTTAAATTACAAGCAACAAAAGTTATTAGTTATCAATTTATAATCTTGTAAGTTCGAAAGCTAATAGATTAGTTACACATTATTTATAGAAAAAACTAATATATATGTATGTATGTATTAGGAAACGAATAATCATCAACTACAAATTAATCATAGCGAAGGCCAACTACAAAAGCATTTATTTCAAATTTAATTATAACAATTTTATAGTTAAAACTACGAACTTTTAGCATCAATTACAAATTGTTCGTAGCCAAGGCCCTAATGTTTTTGTAGTGATCATTGTTATTTTCACTTTTTTGTTACTAATATTATGTTGTTGTTTTAGTGACTTGTTAACCATAATATTTACTAAATTCAAAATTTTATTTTTAACACCAAAAAGAGTGTATATATCATATATATTAGAATTAATTATATTGTACGTAATTCCCCCACACATATATATCTGTTTATTGAGAGAGGAGATACTTGTGTATATATATAGAGGCTACTATCTTCAAAGTTATAATTGGAGCCATGCGCGGGGGGCGGGGAACCCTAGGGTAGGGAAATAATGAACTGCAATCATAGTGTCCCTTTGTATAAAGAGATTGTGAATTCTCGGACATCAAAGAACGTTGGACACTCTGAACCCACGTCGATAACTGCTCCCATAAATCGACATGAGAGACATAAAGCACTGTGGACGTGCCGACTTCTTATTGGTTCTCTTCTTCTTTCTTTCTTTTTTCTTAACCTTTTACAGTTTAGGTGTTAGGGTTTAGCTAGGTATGCTTTCATGAACCAATAGCACAGTTATATTTTTATTTTAATTGATATGTTGAAATTTAATTAAAATATTAACAGAAGAACTGTATAGGTTTTAATTTTTTATCAGTCAAGACCAAGATTTTTTTATTAAATTACTATAAAAAATTAAGTATCTAATACAAAAAAGATTGTTATGAAATTAATTATTTTCTTAGTAAATATAATTTTTTTAATTATAATCAACAAAAACTATTAAATATCAATCCACAACATTATATTTTCATAACGTAACAAATTAGTTATGCATTATTCATATGAAAATTAATATGTATATATATATATATAAAGAATGATCATCAGTTATGGATTGGTCATAATAAGTGTTAGTTATGAAAACATTAGTTTTGAACTTGGCTAAGACAATTTCATAGCTGAACCTATGAATTTTTAGTATCAATTATGGATTTACCGTAATTGATGCCCTAATTTTTTGAAGTGAATTACTTTCCACTACAAAAAAAAAAAATTAGCGACAAAAGAATAAGTAACAATACAAAAGTTGTCACTAATTATATATATTAAATGAAAAAAGATTTAATTTTGTCACTTTAATAATTCCTACAAACTAAATAGTGACAAAAATAGTGTTTAAATTATCACTATAAATAATTAATGACACACCTATGGTAACAATGAAATTCTGTTTCAAATTACAGTGATAAATTTTGTTGTCACTGATTGTTAATAGTGACAACTTAAAACATCAATTTTTATCACTATTGAGTCATATTGTGATAAGATAAAATTTATTATTAGTGATAAGATAAAAACTATTGTTACTTAATACATGTTATTAGTGACAACTTTAACTTTATCACTTGTTATTTTGTCACTAATTTTATATTTTTTTTGTGTAGTGTTCATTAATTAAAGATTTAGATATTGAAATTAAGGATCAAAATAACTTGATGATTTCCAATTATACACATTATTAACAAGGAGGTAAAATTAATTTGGACGAAGCTGAGCCAGTTAATATTGCCATTATTTAAGATTAGCTATGATTGTTATTACATATACTTCAATTTGGGCGTGAATTTTAGCTAGGCATAATTAATATAGATATTAATTAATTAGGTAGCAAGTTGAAAACCATTAAAAGAGCCAGATTTGGCCGACTGACTTCATGAATTAATAAGAATTTTAAAAGATATTGTCAAACTATCAACCTTACACTAATATTAAATTATTAAAAAATTAAAAAGTTTCTTTAATTTAGATATTCTACAAACATAAAATTTGTCTCCAAATTTCCCATTTTGTTTTCAAATCTCTACGAACATAAAAAGATATTGTCAAACTCTCATTATGTCATTATTTTGCTATCTAAGTTTTTAATTTCATCATAATTTTTCATCTCTATGCCTCTACTTATATCACACACA
>JACGDI010005560.1:325798-391616 GCA_014898725.1 Jacaranda copaia
CACACACACACACACATCTTTTTGAATATTGTTTCATTTATCAAATTGTGAACAATGAGATATACAAATACGTTGAAAACCAGGTTTGATCTATTTATTTTACACATTTGAATTAAATTTCTTGATTCTCTCTCTAAAAGTTTGTTCTTTTTTATTAATAATTTCTTGAGAAATGCACACGTACATTAGTTACATTACAACTATATATCTATTAATCTTAATAAATCGTGAAGACAAAAGTCTAAATCCATCATCTTATAATTCAAAATAATATAAAGAATATTCTCTCTCATTTCCATTTTTTTAATATTTTCCAAGCAATATTGGGAACAATAATGTTAAATGTGTATCTGCTTGTCAAGAACTTAGGTATATAACTAAACCCTTGTAAAAACCTAATTTGGAAAAATAAATTCATCGATCACTTGGTAATTAACTTAACTTTTGTAAATGTTTAATGCACTAATTCATTATTAATGCATGACTTAAAATATAATTGTTTACTAAAAGTTACAACTAAGTCCTTTTTATGATCTTATTTTAGGTCAATAATTACCTACCTAGCTAACAAAATTCATAACCTAGTTTGGATTGACACAGTTTCTTTATTTAAACACATTTTTACTAAATGAGGACCATATATAAAAATTGGTGTTTATCTTTAAACCCACAATATATATATAGCCTTAATATTATGTCCTACCTTTACCCCAAGTTGAGGAAACTAGAGCGCATTTGATCATTAATTGCTCAAGAAGATAATTGGCTCCAAACCATAAGCCACAATAATTTTCTTCAGCATCCCTAGTCATTTATAGTATTTTAGGCAATTTCATTCTTACATAGGGCAAAACCTAACAATATCTTCAAAATATTTTGTTCTTTGTTTCTACTTGAGAGGATCTTAAAGAGAAGGATTTTGTTCTTGCTAAGCTAGAATAACATGGCGATATATGTCTATAATAAGTCAAATCATTTTTGCAAAAGTATTTTGGCAATGTTTGGTTTTTTTTTTAATTTTTAATATATATTTTGGGAGAATGAATATTAAAAGTGATATTGGAGAATGTGAAAGTTGTGTTAGGGAATGATGCTGCTGAGAGGTGGAGGGTCAAGTACTCTGTTTGATTCGAGTTATTTTGAGCTTGAGATTTGCAACCAAGAACACACGTCAACTAGTCGAAAGGCCCCCGGCTAAGGCACTTCGACGCTCGAGTTAGTTCCGGTAGATCAGAGAATAGAGATAGTAGTAGTGAACAGTGTAAATGGCATTACCTTGAGCGTAGTGGTGCTTGTAGTATTTATAGCCTGCTGTGGGCGTAATTTTACCCAAGTACCCTTATCAGGTGTACTTGGCTTTTCCCCATGACAAGAGGTTGTGAGTCATTCTTCGTCTAGATCCCGGTACTGTGTCAGATGGCGCAATCTCCTGTTTTCCCGAATAACCATGCCAGTGGGAGCACGTTCTTGCCGGAGTTATTGGCAAGGTTGTTGGAGTTGTTGGCAGCGGTTACATCAGTTGGTAACGGTCACATCAGCTGCCACGTGTCATCAATGCTGAGGGGTTCGACCTGTCCTTATACTCGGAGGTCGATTCATGTCGACCGGATTTGAATGCTAAAACTTCTGAAATGGCCCTTAGGTCGATACGGTTGGACCGCGAGGCTTACCAAATGAGGTCGATACAGGTTGACCAGATAGATGTGCATTTGGGCTTTATAAGCTATCTCGTCTGAAGCTGTGCCTGTTGGGCCCACTGGATTACCTCGTATTATGTTAGGCCTCATAAGCTGTCTCATTTGAAGTTGGGCCTATTGGGCCTACTGGATTATCCAATATCAGGGAATATAATGAATTTTTTATTATATTTTGGGAAATAGTTAAAAATTAGTCTTGAAGAGTTTTCGTATGTTAATTTATATTTTGAGAGACACATTTATCACTGTAGCAATCAAATCATTGTTTTTTTTTTTTTTTGAGTTTTTGAAGTGAAAGTGGAATTAAGTGATTTTTTTATTGTTAAAATAATAATAAAATATGTGTAATGTATATATAATATATATGTATATATTAAAAAATTGAAAAGTTTTAAAGATAATGAAAAGTAGAAGAAGGTATTTTGGGTGGAAAAAAATATTTTGGAAAAAAAATAAGAATATATTTGATTATATTTTTCCAAAATAACTTTGCTCTGGGGAAAAATAATCAAACATTTCCGTTACTTTCTGTGATGGGGAAAGCTTGACGAAGAAGTACCATGCATGAAGGTAGAAGGCCATTGAATTTTGAACATTTTCCTTCCAAATATTATATAATTTTCAAGAAATACGAATAAACGTTTCGCCTTTTGCAGCGTTTCTTGATTTTTTTTTTTTAATAATTTTCTTACCGCTTTCTATAATTTATTTTAGTATTCAATACAGGGCCAAATTGCACAAAAATCTTAGAAACCAAACTTCATAACATTTATCATATTGGCCCCCCAAAAATAATAATTGGTAAGTTGACTCCACTTTTCACTTCATTAGGGCAGACATGCTTTTATATTTTTCAATACCACCTAACTGATAATAATAATAATAGGCAGCATACCATAAAGACTATCCAACTAGGTAGCTAGCTAGTACTACCCCTCTCTATTCAGAGTTACTTAATGGGATCTCTCTTCCTAGGTTGAAAAAAGTGAATGCATATATCATATATATAACATTGGGAAATAAATAGCACACATCCATTATTTTCTCATTGAACAAGATTTATCTAGAAGTCCAATTAATGGTTAGCCACTAGGCTTAAATTAATTTAGACAATGCAATTTTGTAACTTTATTCTAAATATTTTAGATAGGGATGGTACATATATATTCACATTATGTCCAATCTATCAACAGTCAACTGATAAAGTGAAATTATCCTTACATATATATATATTTGGGATGTGGGGTCAAATTCGAATGATTCTAAAGTACGCATATATGACTGTAAATAAAAATTTAAATAAAAAATATTCAAACTCTTGTTTAGGGAAAAATTGGCTTTTGCTTTTTGTTTTTTATTTTCCTTTTCTTCTAATCTAGAAATTCTGATAATCAAATGTGATCGCATTGAAAACAAGTTCTAGCTGATTAAGTGAACCACCTCAAGAAAGAAAACACGTCACACTTAATTAATATAATTAGATTACTAATTAATCTTCCAGGGTGGCCCATATGTATCGTGATTAGTATTGTAAGGGACCTTTTAATTATTTCAAAATCTAGTTTTTGTTGTTAGAACAAGTTGAGTCTCGAATTAATTAATGACAAGATCGAAAATAAGATTGTCTAATAACTGCAAGGAACAACATCGATCCACAATTAATGGTAAAAGTCAACACTCAATACCCAAGTCACAATATTGAGCAAGAAAATCTTTATTAAGTAAAATCCGTTTATAGTTGAATCGTACTGAGAAGGCAAAGCTTTCAACTTTTGTTTGCAATTTGATAATTGGGCCTACTGGGCCTTTATAGGCACATAAAGTTTTTATATTGGGCTCTCTCAACTTAACGGACCATAGGCCCACGAATATGGCCCTCTATGACAACAATTTTGGTGAGGGGAATTAGGGCCCGATTGGTTCAATTTTCTAGAGCCATTTTCATTTTCTAGTTAAAATGCATAGTAAAAAGTTAGCTAAAAATATGTTTTTAAAAATTAAATTGTGTTTGGATATATTGTTTAAAATTGTAGGCTTATATAGTTGTGGAAATGAGATGTATTTGGATGTTAGGTGTTTTGTATTAAAAATTGTGTAGTTTTTGAATTTGAATTGATGATGTAATGTGTAATTATTTGAAAAAATAATATTATAATTTAAATTTATAATATTTTTGTGGTGAATGTTGTTTGAAAAGTATTGGGAAGATAAAAAAAAATAGATATAGGTAATAATAGGGGGAAATAGGTATGAAAATGGAGAGATAATATAAAAAGGAATGTTTTGAGAATGAAAATATATGAGAAAATGGTGTAGAAGTTGATAGTTTTCTATTTTCATTTTTCAACAGAAAATAAAAATAGGGTTTGAAAATGAAAACAAATGGGCCATTAGAGTTGTCAACATATCATATTCGAATCATAATATTGGCTTGATTTAAATCCGGTCGATACTATATATATATGATCTATGTTAATTAATATCATATTGGGATCAGTTAATATATGAATTCATTCGATTCTATTCAATAATTTTTTTTTCACTTTTAGATTGTATGTAAAGCATAGTATTAACAAAGTAACTTTAAATTTAAGCTTTGACAACTTTTTATCATGTATTGGTCCAAAAAATTAAGTATTTATGTAATAAGTCTTATTTTACATTATATATTCGTTCATTACTACATTAAATATTCATTTTTTTTCATTTTCCTTTTTCTTTGTATCTCAACCTCTTATTTTTGGACTAAAACCCAATGTTAATAGCAAAGTATAGACATTAGGCCAATATAATATATAAATTTTATTTATAAGTCTTTATTAGTATTATAAATATAAAAGTATATATCATTTAATAACTAATTATTAAAATTTGGAATCGACCTTTTAACGAATTGAATTGCTTAATTATGTATCTGATTTATTTTGAATTAAAAACATTTATGATCAAATCTAATTCATTGAATATCTTAGTCCATTAAAAATTTTAAAATTGAAATAAAATTTAAATGGAAGTCAAATTAAAATCCAACCTATTAACTAAGCTAGAAGGAGTTTTCTTCCTCCTCTTCTTCTATACATGCATTTGAAACTCATGGGTTGGAATTTCCATCTTTACAAGAAATTATGAAGATTGATTAATAAAAATAACGTATTTTTTCTAAAATTTATTCTTAAATTTTTAATAAAAAGTAACCTTAAAAATTATTCAATTATTTAGGTAGGGTTTTTATTTGATTTGAATCTTCTATATATTACAACTGAATATAATATCGGTCGCTTTCTTGAAAAAATTACATATTTCATATTTGTGGAAAAATGCAATCTTTTTCAATAGAAAAAGAACCATGAACACACAATACCAAAAATAGGAATTTTCTTTTTAAATATCTATGTCTTTTTCTCTGCAAAATATCCAATCAAGAAATTTAGGATTTTCAAAAGTTTATTATCGTCTTGACTTTTGAGAATGAATTTTGGGTGAGTGTTGTTTTTATTCTTTTAAAACATTCTAAAAATAAGTTTTTTTTAAATTGCTTTTATCATATATACATATATTTCAATCATTGTATTAATTAATTTAAGTGTGTATTTTACATATCTCAATTATTACTAAGATAATAAAAATACATATTTATATCTTTCAATTATTAATATATCTCTCTGTATCTTAATTATTTTAATGTAACTATAATATATAATGCTATAAAAATATAGTGTGGTATCACTAGTAAATTTTTTTATATAAAAGTCATTTATATTAAAAATATATATCAAAAAGGTTCATCTAAATACATTTTTCTTCGAAGTTCAATTATTTCCAACAATTCACTTTCATACATTTTTCCATGATAAATGAAACCAATTTGATTATAAATTGACTCAAAATCGAACTGGAATTTAATTATTTATTAACAGTTATAGCTAGAGCTGTATGCTAGCATGCATTTGTATATTTCCAAATGTGTTCTCATATTTTAATTAAATAATTATTATAAATTAAATAGTTTATTTTTTATTCAATATTAGTATTGTTTGAATATATAATGTATTGATCGAATTTGAAATCGGGCTCTTTTTCTTTATTTCAAGTTATTAATAAAAAATTCATTAAACTTAAGGTGGAGCCTTTATGTGGGATAAGGTAGGGCTTTTATTTGCAAATAAACAAGAAAAAGATATACTATCTATAATCCATTGCCATAAAGGGATCATCTTTGAAATCTTTTTAATATACTTTTGTAAAGGCACTTTTAGTGTACAATGTAATGCCACGTAAGTCTTTAAAATATTCGAGTTAGGTATGATGTACAATGGAGATGGCCCGTGCAATCCTTTATTGGGTTGGGATACAAATTAATTGAGCTAACTCACGAACCAGACAAGTTGGTTAAAAAAGTATTCGAGCTCAAGTTCAAAAACTTCAAGTTCGAACCTAATTCATATAAGTTTTGAGTCGAGTTTGAGCTAAGTAATTCTTGTTCCAGCTTGCAAGCTTATTTGTTTTATTTTAAAAAAATATGTATATATAAAAAATATATTAATTTTAAATTTTTTTTATAAAATAATTTATCTTTTCGAGTTAAAGCCGAACTCGAGCCTATAGTTTGATTATGAGTTTGAACTAATAAATCGAACCGAGCCGAGCCTGCACCTCAATTTCTTCAACTCGTCGAACTCAAACTTTAAAAAAATGATCAAAACTTGCTCGAGTTATTTGCATCCCTATTATTATGTCAAGAGTTTTAGGCAACATTTGGTTACATTTTGTAGTGGCTTAGGAAAAAATATTTTGGATAAAGATTATATTAAAAAGTTAGAAATATATTTTTAATTTATTTTTAGATGGAGAGGATAAAGCAAGGAAGAAAACGTTCTTCACACAATCTTTTCTTTTTTTTTTTTGGTGGGGGCGGGGGTGTGGTTGACTGTCATAGTCTGGAAAAAGGTGGAACGCAACTAGCTAGTAGACGACACCAAGGAGGATTTGTCGAAGCATAGATACAAATTCTACCCCGATATGATATCCCTCGCTGAGAAAACACTGCCATATTTTTTTATTACATATATTTATTTTTATATAAATTTTTATTTGATTAATAATATTATTCAAAAAATATTTCATATTTTATGTTGTTATTATGTTATAATAAAAGAAAAATTATTTTAATATTAAGAAAATGAATAAAAAGATATAAATTTTTATTTTTCATCTTAAAAATATTTTAAGAAGAATATACAGTTTGAAGAAAAAAAGTATTGTATGTTTGAAAACAATCTTTAAAAAAAATACGAGGAATAGCATTAATTATCATACTAACATGTATGACTTTACAAAACTGACTTAAATAAGTATTGAAAAATTTTAATTGAGTAGGTACTTTTATTTTTTCGTTTTCATCTAATTTTTGAAAAAAAAATAGAATTAAAGTTGAGATGGCAACTTCATATATCAACATCTTTAGCAAGAAAAATTTCTAGACAAGAATATGATATATATATATATAGTAACATTTGAGCATTCCAATGTAATGGATCACATCCTTTAAGCTTATAATTAGGTAGAGGTTAAAAAGTTAGGTAGAAATGACAATTTACATAAATTCAAATTTTCAGCTTATTTAGTTGAAATGACAATTTATAAGCTAAATATTGAAATAATTTTTTGCCTCATTAATTTGTGATGCATTTTCCAAGTTAGGTACAACTTCTCAACTTAATTCAAAATTCAAGTTTTGGGCTTACTTGGAATAATATGTAATTGAGACTAGCTAGATATTATAATTAATTTGACCTTATTTCAATATCAAGATTAAATATAGCTTCTAGTTCAACTTTAATTAGTTTATTTATGATTCTACTTAGATAGGAGACGACTTTTGGGTTGCTGGCCTAGCTATGTGAATGAGTACCTTAGCACGATCCAAAATTAATAGCACGTTGAATATATATGGTAATGTTTAATCATTTAAGGTTTGATATTATTATTATCTTTCGATTTGAAATAAAGTTTTGAAATCATTGTCTTATTGTATTGTTACCGCTTCAATATATGTTTTAGTGACCAATTTATCTTAATTTTTATGTTTACAATATTTGCTCCATTATTATTTTTTAAATTTTTCCATAATTTATGTTGTTGATTGACAAGAATTGAATGCTCATAAGAATTTATAAATGATATGAAAAAATAGAACTCTAAGGATAAAAAAGTAAAAATTAAATAAAAATGTTTAATTAATTAAATAAATGAATAAATAAGAAAAAGGACAATGAACTCAACAAGTTAAATCCAGTAAGATGGACATCAGATCCAAGTGTGTTGAAGCTTATTAAGTACTTAATCATTATAAATACCAACTTTCAAAGTCAAAAAGGAAACATCAAATCATTTTGACGAAAAATCCCGAGCTTTGTCTCTAGGCATCGGTTTCAAGAGCAAAAGCCCACTTTATTTTGCTAACTTTGCAGAAAGGCCCCAACTCCATTTCCATCCAATATCAATAATAATCCAAAAAAAAGCCGTAATTTAATTTAAGAACTCTATATGTTCTTATATAGTCATGTTATAAACATATATATGACTTGAGTATAGTTACACATATAATATTAAATCTACCTAAGAGGCTTATCATGCAGTCTGATTTGCAGAGTATTTGGCTAACTTAATTATCTAAAAGATTTTAAAATTTTTTAAATTTTATAAGTTATTTTAGAACTTAAAAGATATCAAATCATATTCAATAAATAAACTCTTGAAATTTTTAAATGAAATAAAATTTTAAAATTTATAAGATGGTAGCAAAGAGCAATATATAATTAATATGATTAAAATTATTTTTTTAATTTTTAAAAATAAATTAATAACTCCTTTTTTAAAACAAAAAATTATTCATAAGATTTCAATATCTTATTTTAAAAATTTTATAAGCATATTTTATTTAAATATTTTATCAAACACCTTATAATATTTTATAAATTATCTTCTAACGTCCTTCTATTAATTGAACCGGTGACAGCAACCATTTAAAGGTACACCTCCCTTAACCTAGTGTACTCTATGGGCCATGGGCAAGATTGGGGACATGTTCGGATATACCATGCTCCTTAGCCATGGCCCATTTGTAACATTGGTGGCACATTTGAGAACAAATTAAAGTCTTGGTTAAGTGTTGTTTGGGATTCTCTTTTCCCCTGGTTCACAATTCTTTATCAATCAACTGACAAGTCCCAAAGCATCATCTTTTGCTTTGTCATGTGAGAAGGGCACAAGACCTAAGACATAGAGCAACAGATGGGACTCATGGGAAAGCAATGGCCATGGAGCTTAACTTTAAACGCATGGTGCAAAGAAAAAGAAAGCAACCAAACATGCCATATGTATCCAAACAAGATTAGCATTGGGTATAGGAAAAAAGAAGAAGACATCAACTAGGGTGGGAAAATTACGGGACGACGACATGTGTCCGGCTACCATTGGCCAGTCAAATGATCATCTTAACTGGTCACAGCTGGGCCAAGTTGTTGCGTGTGGACTAATATTGTATAGCTTATAACAAATTTGTATGTGGGCTTTTAGTCCCAATCTTCTGATCAAGCTAGCTAGTTAAGGATTTGATGAGGCCCAGATGGGTATAATTCATCCAGCTATGTTGATAAGAGAAGTGGCTTGCGTGTTTGTTAGCCAAGTAGATTGGGGGAATTGTTGATCCTCTAGCTAGGGTTGATGGCTCCACATACATTTAAGTATAGTACTCTAGCACATGTCTTGTAGTGCTGGATGGCTGCAAGATTTTATTTTGAGTGACAGAACTCAGTATGTTGAGTCGTTTCTCAAATATTCTATTACAGTTGAACTACGAATTGAATAATATTATACGAAATAAAAAGTTTATGGCTTTGACTACAATCTCAATGGAGTTGAAATTGGCTTGCTATATCTCTCATTTACTATATTTAAATATGCTTGGCTAGATAAAACTATTTGATAATTAGCTGAAGTTAAAAGTCTGACTCAAAATTATTTAGACTAACTTGAAAAAAACAGCCCATGTACTTCTCTAGGCAAATTGCCCTAAAGTATTAGTAAGTACAAATATTTGCATGTTGATTGACTTAATACAGATCGTTTATTTTAATACGTGTTAAATATGTTAATTTAAAAAAAAATTAATTGTGAAATATTACATTAACTGATGTGTATTTATAAAATAGAATAAAAGATAAAATATTGGTTGAAATTAAATATTTTAAATGATTATAGCACATATTTCCTAACATCTATGTTCGTGATAACGACTTTGATATGGGACCATTCATTCCTGATATATCAAATAAGATGTGAACAAGCTATCAAAAAGAAAAAAATAAAATAAAATAAGATGCGGTAATACCATCTAAATAGCGACTTTTGTCGAAAGTGGGAGTAGAGTATATACAAACTGCAGAAGGTACACCTGAAGCGCACTTTGGGACTATAACGGCAAAGGGCTTGTGATGTGAAAAGGAGCCAATCGCTTTCACCATATATTCTTGATAAGAATTTGACAATTTAATTTCAATGTGTAATAAAAATAAAATAAAATAATAACATATACTATAGGGCTCCTATAAAAAAGGGTAATTAATTTATTTTTTTTAGTTATCAAGATAATTACATTTCATAGCATTAAAAAGTAAAGTATCTGCTATAGAAATTTGTTACAAAATTAATTTCGTAGTTGTATTTACAAATTATAATTTCATAATTGTATTTACAAATTATAATTATAATTATAAATTTTCATTAAAAATATAATTTTTTAAAATAACAAGTAACAAAAGTCATTAGCTATTAATCTGTACTCTTATTCTTTAAACTTGCAACAAATTAGCTATACATTATTTACAAAAAAAATTAATATATATCCATATAAAGGAATAATCATCATTTTTTAATTGATCATAGTAAAAATTAATTACATAAACATTTATTTCGCATTTAACAAGAACAATTTTATATCTAAATTATGAACCCTTAGTATCAATTATAAATCTAATTATAATTAATATACTATTTTTTTATAATACCAAATATTAATAAAACAATGATGCCCTGCACTACCAAAAAAGGTGATAATGTATAAAGTAGCTAGGCATGTTAAAAATTATGATATTTCATATTTTATTTAAATACTTTATTAAGCTATAATTGGTAGTAATTACACTCGTGCTTGTAGAAATATAATTTTTAATTATTCTAGCCATGCCAATGCTTGTAATGATATATAGTTAAATGTTATATTTTAAAAAAAATTAATTAAAAAGCACTAATTAATTACAATCCGTGTCAATGTATGGGTGCCATCAATAAATAATGTCAGTGGTGTCACGTAGTATGGCAGTGCACGTGTGCCCACAAATGTTTAAATATAACAATTTAAATGAAATTTCAAATCCAACAATCATAAATAGTAAGACCCTAAAAAAAGTAAATAAATGAATAAGGAGAAAAGACTTGCAGTGGGCCAAGTGTATTTCTCAACTAATGCAACTTTGGGGGAACAAAATAAAGAATGAGATAATTACATATGTTGTGGATAATATATATATATATATATTTATCTCCAATCTTAATATTAAAAATATAAATATTTCTCTTAGATTATTGGGATTTGGTCAAAAGTAAATGATGAAATTAGTAAAATAACAAACTTATTCTTCAATCGAATTTGATAGAAAAATAAGATCATTTAAAAGATGTTATTCCACCTACACTATGCAAGTTCTAACCAAGCATTTATCTTACCATTGTCTTTTTTTCTTTTTCAATTTTTCTGGCACAATTCTCTTGATTTAAAGAATTGTGTATTTTCAACTCTCTGGCACAATTCTTTTGATTTAAAGAATTGTATATTTTCAACTCTCTTTCTCTTTTCTATCAGTCTTTCTCGATTGAAATTGTTCTTCCAATCATCCTTTTCTTTCAGTCTCTCAATCTCTCCTACAATGATTCTTTTAATATATACGAATATAATTTTAAAAAATGTATAAAACTTGGTGATGGTATCTCAAATTAGAGTAAGTTGACCAATGGAAGTGATCAGGACATCTCAAATTAATAATAATGTTTATAATCTATTACTTGGTAAGTAATGACAAATAGTTTATGGATTGAATATGTATATATAAACGTCAATAATAATGTTTATAATTTATAACTTTGTAAAAACTAAAATATACATATATAAGTTCTTAAATTATTAATTCTTTATTAAAAATATTATTTTCTCATATTTGGAAAGTTATGATGATACTATCTTTTCTAAAAATATTTTTTAATTCTTTTAAACATACAAAATGAATTCAATAGGTTCAATCTACAAAAATTTGAGTTTGTGGCAAAATGGATCTCAAATTCTAAAAATCTTAGTGGCACGGGCTCGAGTTTTAACAAATTCACTGCATAACCAGCCAATTGCTATGTCTAGGATTATTTGATCACTCAATATGATATTGAAATTTAAATATGTAGCTACATATCAATGGTAAAGTACAAAGACTAGCCACATGCTAACACTAATTAATCTTAAAGAGGTTAAGAGAATTGTAAGAAACAAAACCCGTTATGTATCTACTACATATTATGTGTAGTAAAAAATGGGATATGTATATATGTAGCATGACTTCTATCTATGCTAGCGGCATATATAGAGTACAATGGATGTTTGTGGTATTTCACTTTATCTATTTGGGATTTCTCAATTGATTAAAGATCAATTTACAGCTACAAAAATATTTTAAAATTATAGTGAAGAGGGTTTTATTTATAAAGTAAGGGGGAATTAGTTGGTCTACTTATCTTCTTTTCTTATCCACAAGCAAATCTAAAGGGAAAGAGATTCATGGTACAAAGTCATTCCAGCACCACTCACAAATCCAAACCCCACCAATTAAAACACTCTCTATAATTAAGATGATGAGCATCCAAGGAAACACACCTCTTTTGCCCCCCACAAAACACAACAACCACCTTTTGATTTCAAACGTGCCAAGGATAAAAAGCTTGTTCCACTCCAACCCCCCACACCCCCTGCAATTCATGTCAAGTGGGCTTTCCCTCAACCACAAAAAGATTAAAAATAAATAAATAAATATTTTAACACAAAAATGATCAAAACATAAATGTGTGTGTATATATATGTATATACACACAACACACACTCACACATACACAATAAGTGTTAATGTATACAAAAGGGCCAAAAAAGAATATTAAGGGTAAAATATCGACGAATAATATTGAAATTGTCATCAATCATGTAAAAAATGACAAAAATTTATATTGTCATGATAATAATTTTTACATATTTAATAATGATAAATGTTGTGTATAAATTGTCACTACTAAAAGTTATTAAAGTTAAAGAATTGTGTATAAGTTGTATTATTGATATTAGTGATATACGTATTTAACTATAAAAAATATATGTGATTATAGTTGTGGTGTCATTGAATCGTCGTTATGTATATACACATATATATTTTTATAAAAATTGTTATTGTGACAAAATAAAAGTTTTTTTTTTCTTAATACAAATCATTATGTTTGGCTTAGCATTAATTAATATAGGTTTTTTGGTATCTTAATATATAATTAAAAGGCACCAATTAAACTACAGTGGGTTCTGACCAAACCAAATGGGCAAAACAAACAAATAAAAATAAAAAAGAATAATTTGAAGTAAAGAAAAAATAACAAATTAACCTCAAATAAGCCATTAATATAATCATTATGAATGCATTTGATTACTATAAAAAGGGACCCTAAAAACCATTATTCTCAATCATTTCAAACTATACTCACTCTCCTTTCCACTTCCCTCTACAAAATGTCCTAAGTTCCCAAACATCACTCATACTAAGTTGTTAAAATTAACCAAAAAACATGTCTGTCCCAGGATCACTTTCCTCAGACCCCAACAAGATTTCCAGGAATTCATTCCTCTGGAGGAATAAGAACGATTCTGGGGAGCTCGATGTTTTTGAAGCTGCCCGATATTTCTCCGGGGCCAACGAAAATCCAGGCCACTACAATGGATTCGACAGGCCGGCCACCGCCGCCAGGATGAGCCTCGATATGCCTATGATGATGATCAGGAACAATCATCCAATTAATCCAGTGGATCAAAAGGAGTTGAAAGAGACCAAGAAATATAAGCAGCCAAGCTCTCCAGGCGGGAGACTCGCCAGTTTCTTGAACTCCCTTTTCAGCCAGACAGCTTCCAGGAAGAAAAAGAAGAAGAAATCGAAATCAGACAAGGATCATATGATTAATGTTAATCCTGATCAAGAAGATCAAAGCCCTGGTGGGAGGAGGAAAAGAAGAAGCAGCATTAGCAGCATAATTAGTGCTGCTGATGATAAAACCAGTAATACTTCTGGTTTTAGGACACCTCCGCCATGTGCGAATACTCCCACGAAATCATACAAAGAATTCAGAAGGTTTTTCGAGCATGTTTCTGAGAAAAATGGGAATGTTTTCAAGAACAATGGGTTTTCTGACAGGATTAATAATATTTGTTCAGACAGGACCGCAAACTGGGCTGATGAGGAAAGGGAATTCAGGAAATTCAGCGATGTTGATGATGGCGGGGATACAGATTCAAGTTCTGATCTGTTTGATTTGCCGAATCATGAACTGGATTTTTACTCAAGTGGGCTGCCTGTCTATGGAACTACCAGTATGGATAGAATCAGGATTGGTGCTGCAGTATGATTGTTCTTGATCATGCCTGGAATTGTGGGGGGAAATTATTGATTTTTGTGACAAGAAATCAGGCCAAAGATTCTGCTCTCTTTTTTTGGTTGAAAGTTCTGAAGAACTTTTATCTTTATGTACAGTTACGGTGTTTCCTTGTCTTCGAACTTTTTTTTTTTCTTGTTTGCTTTCTGAGGTACTACAAGAATTTGATTAAATTGCTGCCACTAATACAGTTGGGTGCAACTGTGCATGATTTGAAATCATCCATCCTTTTTCCTTTTTTTTTTTTATTTTTGCTAATGGGAAAGAAAAATATGTTCATCACACCCAACGTAAGTGATTTGACTGATCTATTCGCAATATGACAAAAAAATAATATTAGTTACAAAATATTTAGAAGTAATTTTTTAAATTATAATTAATGATCTTATGTCTTCGATACAATTTATTTATATTTTGCTAGTCGTTGAATAAATTGAATGATAAAATTTGAAACTCAAAACACAAAGTGAAGTTAGGAGATCACTATTTAAGTCCAATTATAATCCTCTCAATGTCTAAACCATATTTGGTGTTATGTCGAACAAATTGTGCCGATATAAGAAAATAGTTGCTTTGAACCATCTCAATTAAAAGGTATTTATAGAGGATAAGAGTACGAACTTGTCATATTAAGATTAAATGGACGAGCCGGATATTTACCACATCCCAAATCAACGGATACAATTGTAGATTGTACTCGTATGGTAGGTCATTACTGGGTTGAGTTGACCTGAATAACAATAATATAGATCTTTACAGTTATTTGGGTATCTTTAGTTATATATTAGGGACAAAAATATCTTTCTAAGGCATTTTCCATATCAGATATGAATTAAGTTATAATTATTATTATTTTATTATAATAATAACTTTTATAAACTTAAGATATAGATACAAATATGCATGAAAAATTTAATCGTACAAAACAAAAATTTGCTTAGGTAATAAATCTCTATAGTTAGTCATCCCATTTGCAATTCAACCTTATGTCCATTTTTTTTCTTTTTAATTTCAAAATTTTCTAGGACCTAAATTGAATTCAGTTATATATTGTTCTAAGGACATGAATGCATAATTGAAATCTTCAAAGAAAGGGAAATAAATAAAATGAAAAATAAGGAGTGTGTGTGTGTGTGTGTGTGTGTGTGTGTGATATCTTCAACGCACCTTTTTAGGTCATGTCCAAATTAGTTTGGGCACTCATAGACAAAGCATGCATGTCTTTGTCTAATCATGGTATCAACATAAAAAGCAATGCACTAAATTTTTGTTATCTTTGAATTGATATTATATTAATTAAAATTGAATTAAGGTTTATAATGAATTGATCACGATGGTTCCAAAATATCATGATTTATGCGCAAATAAAGCCAGAAAATATATTGGACCCATTGGATTTGTTTAAAGATCATAAATTAGCACTAATTAAAGGTGAGAGGGGCCTTAATCATATATAGCTGCCAATTAATTATGGGATTAGTACTTCAGTACACTTTATGTTGGCTTTGTTTGGAAATTAATAATGAATGGTACTATAAGGATTTTTTATTTTCCAATGGGTTATAGTAAAATTGATAAATCTTAACAAAATTTACGTATAGTAAAATCTTAACAAAATAATAATAATAATAATAATAATAATAATAATAATAATAATAAAGATTAAAGTAAAATTTAGGGATAACAATAGGATGGGTAAAAATCCAAACAAAAACTCAATTCGACCGATTCAGGGTGACTTAATGAGTGTGTTTTTCAAAGTCCGATGAATTTGAAATAGGGCATGCATTTTATCCAAAACATTCCAAATTCGGCCATGTCTAAGATATATACAATAATAAATATATTATATATAGTACTTTTTTATATCATTGAAGATCAACGAATGAATTTCTTGATGTATTGGTGATATATTTGATTTGAAATTAATTTAAATATATCTTATAAAGATTGTGATATGTTTATATCATTGATTTGCTACTAAATTTTATTTGGAACACAAAAAAATAATTTGATACTTTTTGTTTAATTTAAATATAGCAAGGTGCACCTTAGAGGTATAAATGAGTACAACTCGAGTTAGCTCAACCCAAGCTTGAAACAAATCGAATTCAAGTCGAGTTAAATCGAACTCGAACTCTAATATGAACTGATCTTGAGCTGCCTGTATCTGACTCAGACTCACGAGCCAATATATAATTAAATATTATTTTTTATTTTATTAATAAATAAATATTATATTATTATTTTTTTGGGAGCTCAAACCTATAGTTTTTTATAATTTATTTGTCAATTCGAACCTTATCGAACCGAATTCAAGCTTAAAATTTTAGGCTCATCGAGCTTGAACTTGAGCTCAAAAATTTTGTCCGAACTCGACCCGACTCAACTCAAGTGCACCCCACTACACATTGATTTCAACCAAAATTTGTGAACCCTAATTAGAACAATATTTATAGTTTCGGGCGTATTAATTTCTTTGTCTTTTCTCATAACATATTGTAAGAAAATCCACATAATTAAACTCTACAAAAATTAAAAATTACCAAAAAATTATTATTATAAGATAAATTGAGATGTCGGATCCATGCATCCAATTGAGTGCACTACGGACGGATCCCCAAGCTGAAATAATATTGGGCTTCTGCAAGTACATAAGTGGGTACGAACAATTCGGTTTTAAGATGGACCGTCCAAGAAGAGGATTGTATTTACGGGTTGGATCATGGCCCACTTTTGTAGTTGGATTCAATTGTTCCACTAGTCAAAGAAACAATGAAACATTTTAGCCCAACTACATCTTTGAACATAAACAAATCCAAATAGATTAATAGGATCTGATCCGATTCTTTTAGGATCCAAATCCATAATACTAAACGAATATGACTTTGTCATTGTCACAAAGGAATATATATAATTCAATTAGCAGTGATACCATTTTGTGTTCATATGTATAGTTGCAATAAACCTTATCTTATCTTCTATAAATACCACATCTCCCCTATCTGCCGTTGAATTTTCTTCGTATCTTTAAAGATATTTTTTTTAATTGTTTCAAAATGTAGTTAATTCAATTGATAACTAATTGACTATGTTAAATTAAATTTGAATTTAATTGTTTTTTCATCTTTAATACCCTAACGTAACATTGGCATGAAAAGAGTTTAAGAGTCGATTCTTTGTAGACTAAACTTAATTACATTTTCAAGTACATAAATCAACTTAAAGAAGTGACTTCTAGTGATTTTTTCAATTTAAAGTTTGATCAAACTAGTTGCTTTGGAAATTTGCAGCAACACTGATGACATATTTGACCACCTTTTTAGCTTCTTTGTTGGCCCTATATATAGAGTCAATCCCAAGTTACATCATTTCAATAAGTGAGACAAAAAATGTAAACTACATCTCTGTATAATCATAGTTTTTAGTATGCTTAAAGTTAAAATTCAAAGATTTCTAGTATTACTATCGTCTGAAGTAGTCATTGTATTTTGAGAGACAATAATTGTTTTCCGTTAGCACCAGTATATAACTAATTTGTCTTAAAGACAAAGAGTCCAATTTTTACTTTGACTAGTAAATCACGAAATTCCATACACCAAAATAATATAATTACCTACAACTATTAATTATTTATTTTTATCAAACAACTAGTAATTATTCATGGGTAATTGGGCTTTTGCACCCTAAAAACACATTTAATAAACATTTTGCATCCTCAAAATATAAAAATGGCAAAATGTACTCTGAAAGTATATTTTTTTGACACGTTACAGCTCAAAGTGATTTTCTTCTAAGATAACTCAATTTAAATGAGGGCAAAAATATCCAAATACCTTCTAGACAACTTTCTTACCATCATTTAATAAGGCAATTTTAGAATTTTATGTAAAAAGTCAAAATTTTTGTATAAGCCCCAAAAAATAAAAAGAAAATGAAGATGATAAACAATGGAACAACCAAACTCATGCTATCAATTAATTTATCCAAAAACAATTTTAAAAAATCATGCCATCATTTAATCAATTTTATTTTTATTTTCCTTTTTCTTTTAAAAAAAAACTCAATTTCGAGTCTTTTTTCTTATTATAATTGTTATCGTTTTTCAATTCAAAATTAATACTTTAAAATGACAAAGAAAATACTATTTCTTACTAAAAGATAATTTCAATAAAAGAATTGTAAGGAGAATCAATTTCTTACCATATTCAAAAGACTGAAGATATTCCTCAATTTCCATGCAATGGTTCCAATTGTAATAGAAATTTAAGACTAATTTTATAATATTTTGAGTTTTAAAATGGTGTTTGAATGATTATGAAGAAAACCTATGTAAATTTAGCGATGAACAACTCTATTTATTCTTTTTTTTACACAGGTCAATTTTTTGAAAGAAAAGTAAATTAAATTTCGAAAGTTTAAGTGAAAAATTAACCTTAAAAGGTGTTTGAATGTTTTTGCCCTCATTTAAATTAATTTATTTTGATAAAAAATCATTTTAGAGTGCTATTTGTCCAAAAAATAAATTTCAAAATGCATTATGTCATTTTTGTATTTTAAGAATGCAAAATGACTTTTAAATATATTTTTAGGGTGCAAATTGCCAATTATCCAATTATTTACTAACTAATTTTAAATTATTTTCTTACGTCTTCTTGCCCCCCACATTTCTTCAGTCCTTCACTCATGTCTGTGTCTCTCTCTACTCTTTCTCTCTCACACAGTAACACACACCACCAAATCAAAAGCCACAAAACACCCGGACTTTGCCTTTTGTTTTTTTGCAAGTGGGGTAGTGGGAAATGATGCTGGCTCTCATCACCTGTTTGTTTCAGCTTCAACCTCACCACATTCATTTCCCAAATATAATAATATTCTATTACACAATGACATTATTACATTAGTCACCGCTCCCTTTTCTCCTTTGTTTCCACTGTTCATAAGGTAAGCATTGATGCCTCTTCTCGTTCATCAATCATCGTTCAAGATGAAATCTTTGACCATAATTTGCCATTATGCGAGATGTTTATTCGTTTCTTGATCATGGGCCTTGCTGTAATTGCTACTGTTGCTCTTATTTTGCAAGTAAGTTATTGGGTTTCTTTGATTTTTAACCATATTTGAGAAAGAACCCTTTTTTTTCCTTAATTGGGTGCAAGTCCCTTCAGCAGCTCTGCTTGCTCCTGTTCTTAGTTTTTGTGATTTCCTCTTGATTTTCTGAGTTTCATATTAATTCTTGTTTTATTTTTTTTTTGGGTATGTGGGAATTCTGTGTTAATTAAAGCATTTGTCTGAAATTTTCTTTTGTTTATATATTATAATGCTTCTAGTTGGAAACTTGTGTCTGTTTGGGATACATTTTTGGGTGGTATTTGTCATCAAGAGGAACATTATCAGCTGTTTTAGTGTTCTCTTTAGTGGGGCTGCTATCAACAGGAACACTATTAGCATTTTTGTTTTGTCTATGTGCTAATTTTTTCTGTTCATTAGTTTTTCAAAATAAGAAGAAATAGTTTGGTGATATTGATTTCTCTGTTCTTAAGGTCCAGGACACAGGAATAAGTGCAGGATAGAAATCATATTGGTGTTCTTAATTTTGCCAGTCTACAACACTGTTGGATAGTCTAAGCAACTTCAATTTAGTGCTAAGAATGGAGTCTTTAAGCTACACTTTCGAGGGGAGGGGGCCTGTTTTCGCAGAAGATATAGAATTACACGTGGATGATCTTGTGAAAAGTAGAAATCTAATAAAGGGATGGGATGCTGAAATGTTCTCAATTCCGATCAGGGATGCATTTGAGGGCATGGGATTTATAGAACCTGGTTTGCCTGAAATGATGAGGAAGTCAGTTGTTAATACTGAATGCTTGGAGAATTCAATAGATGATGCCAATGGTGATTCTTGTAGATCCATACCCTCTACTTCTACCATCACACCGAACTCATCCATAGAATTTGGAACAAGATTTTCCAGTTCAGCCGTGAGAACAAATGATGAGAAATTGGTGCGGACTGGTTTGAAGATTGAGAAGTTAGTGGCTTCGAGAGGATCAGAGGGTCATCGAATTTCTGTAGAAAACTCAGCATTGGAGCCGTCCATGTCAGCAAAAAGGGCACGGATTTCCAATTTACAGTCTCGGATTTCTGTTTGCATAGTTCATGGTTGTAGCAAGGACTTGAGTTCCTCAAAGGAGTACCATAGAAGGCACAAAGTATGTGAAATTCACTCAAAGACTGCAGTAGTTCTTGTGAATGGCATCCAGCAGAGGTTTTGTCAGCAATGTAGCAGGTAGAGGTTCTTCTCTGTTTTACCTTGTTTCAGGCTTAAAACGTGATTAGAAGTACACTTTTCCTTTGACTGCACATGGAGTTCTCATATTTATCTAATTTTTTGCATTTATCCGATTTATGATGGAAACGTTTGTACAATTGCTTAATCTAGTATATTATTTTTAGTTATCTAGGCTTTCTTTAGAATTAAAAACCATAAGGGGCAGGCTTAAATCTTGTAGCTGAGGCTGAGGGACATCCACGTCCCACCTACCCTCTCGCCAAATCCTTATACAATATTAATCTTGTTTATATAGCAAAAGCTATACATAGCCATTGTAATATGAGCAAACAACTCAACAATCTTGTATCATGATTTCTGTTTCCATGTGTGATTTCAAGAAGGACTTCTGTTTTTTGGTGCTTTATACACGATATTATCAAATGGTGATTATATATGTCATTTTCCTCATAGGAACTAACATTTCATTTTTGGGCATTGAGTGCTGATACTCTTTAATGCTTTTCCTCCCAACAGACCTGCTATCTTACTGCATAATATTTTCATGTGGATAATGATGTCAAATGTGTTTCACACTGATTTTCCTTGTAGAATTTTTAGTGACCATTTGAATCGCAGGTTTCATATACTAGCGGAGTTTGATGAAGGTAAGCGCAGTTGTCGTAAACGCCTTGCAGGTCACAATGCACGACGTCGGAAGCCTCAATTGGACACTTACTTTGGTAAGCTGCGGACATTTAGTGAGCAACATATGATTTTCTTGTACCCTTAAAAATAGATATTTCTTTTGGAACTAGTCACTTCTGTTTGTCTGCTAATTGCCAGTAACTCTGTGTCTACAACTAGAAATTTTTTAAAGATGGAAGTTTGGGTTTACGTTTTACCAATGCAGACCATTTTTCCCAATAAAACAATGTTTTCAACTTTGTTACCAAATCAATTTCAAGAACATAATGCTCCTTTATTATTCCCCTGTCCCAACTCTGAAAAATCAAGGTACTAGTCATATGTGAGGTTAAGAAACTGATGTCACAGGTGTACAGAAAACTATGGCATCAAATGATTCTGGTTTTCCCAATCCTTGTATTGTTGGCAAAATCTCATGTGTAGCTTAGAAGCCAGATAATATATTTGCTTGAACTGCTTTCTTGAAAATAGTGAACAATTGAAATCTCAAATTTCTTGATTTGATCGCAGGTTCCACTTTCTTTGGAACAGATTTGTCAAGAAAATCCTCGCTTTTCTCAAAAACCCTCCCTGGTGATTTCTTCGGCCAGCGATGTTATGAGCCAACCAACCATAGCGGGCACATTAAGTTGGAAGAGGAGTCAAGTCAAACATCTCAATCTATAGTACCTCTGAAATTTGGTCACTCAGTTCCAGAATCTTTCCTCCATCTGCATAAAATAGGGAAACAGTATCCTTCCAACAATTGTCTCAATTCGCCACCATCAGTATTAGAGTTATCAGCCGGCTCAAATTTCAGTTGTGCTCTCTCTCTTCTGTCAGCTCAATCACACAACTTATTAAGCAACTCAGCCGGCATATCAATGGACTATCCTCTGATCTTCGAAGAATATCACCATTCTAACCTTACTTCTAATCAGAATTCCCATAAACCCTCAGGCAAAAGTACACCAGAAATTGACCAAATATTTCCTGATGCCGTCTTCTCTCTTGGTTTCACTGCTCAAGAAAGCGAACTCCCACAGGAACCAAACGCTCTAAATCTAAAGCACTATCCATCTACTGAAGGTGCCAACACTGTCGACTTGGTTCAATTGTCATTACATCTCCAACGAGTAGAACAGCAGAAAAACTCTGCCCTGGAAAATTCCACAACTGCTTGAAGCTGGCAAGGTCTGTAAAATGTTTATTTGAAATAATAGACCAGCTTTTTAGGAATCCAAGGCTGACAGGATGCGAGTTGAATCCTCTAATCATAAAGAATAATGTATTAACTAAAGTTCAAATAGTTTATGATGAAGTCATGTTGCAATTATTCTGTGAATCTTGATAAGTTTATTCTTATGCATGTGTGTGGCCAAATACACCTCAGATCATATCTTTTGCATTAAAGTTGAGCATGGGGAATCTTACATTATAAGATGTCTTACTTAAGTCAGACCTTTCTTGGTATGTTATCTTGAACTGGTCAGCTCAGGCATACGATGATTTTCCTTTTCACTTTATTCCTAGGAAATCAAGTTAAGATTTGAGGCACATGGTTTGACTTCTGGTTTTCTTTGCAGTTCTTTTTAGCCCTTCATTTGTTATAGTTAAACATGCACCTGTTGTGGCCATATGGGTCTGTTTTTATCACACACCTTTTTTTGTACTTTGATTTGGGACCACAACTTATAATAACACAACATTAATAATTAGGTATTAGGAAACTGAGGTGGCATAATGTAAAGTTTGTGACTTAACTTTTCATGTTTGGATCTTAGCATTTGCTTGTGGAACTCTTCCTCAGAAAAAGAAAAAAAGAGGATTTGTTGATTTCTCAACTACTTGTGTGCGGCTTGAACCTGCAGTTGATCTGTTCATAGAAATGAGAATTTGCTTTGAAATTCAAGTGGTCTCAAATTAACAACTAAGAAGCCACTTGAGTGAGCTCATAAATACCTTATAATATTTTAAGAAATGTACGGGACCTTATAAGGTATTTTACTTCTTTGTAAAAATTTTTAAAAATTGAACTTATAAACTTTCAGAATAAACTATTCAGATCTTATAATTCAAAAAGTAGTGGTGGTCGAGCGGTTCGAAGCTCACTCCCATGTGATTTGGTATGTCCACGTCTTGAGTTCGAATATCCTATGTGATATACACTTATCACAAATATTTACTAGTTATGTGCTCTTCTACCTAAATGTGGACGAATGCTGGCTTCTATAGACTTTACTCAGCCTTTGACGATGCTATGCTGAAGGGAACCATGCTTGCACGGGTTGTTCATGGTGTTTGATATGTTTGTGGCTAAACATGAAAGCCGAACATGGCGTACCAGGAGGAGGCAAAATTGCCATTACTACTTCCTTCTTTTTCTCTATCGGAAAAAAAAAAAAGAAAAGAAAAGAGTACTTAACTTAATTTTTAAATTTTTAATAAATTCTTTTTTAACTTCTAATCATGTTATTGTAATTTATATGTATATATAATTTTGTTTTATTGAAATACATGAAGAGTTAATATTCAGAACATGATGTAATTTGTTATAAACTTTAAACATATCTTATAAATAAGAGCAATTATAAACTCTTTTAGATAAACTTACATGTTAGACAACCTCGGCCAATATATATAAATAGACTAATTAATTTGGTTTATTTGGTTATTATCCAAGACATGGTGAGGCTTTTTTTATTATACTTTACAAAATTTAAGAGCTTATAAATAATATAAAAACTTTTTAAATGGCAAATAAAATTAATAAAAAAACCTATGATCATAATATTCTAATAAATTTGGATAATTAGGCACACTATGAAAAAAAATAAAAGAAAATATAATTTATAAAAAATAGTACGTGACGATTGAAAACTTGGAAATAATAATATATATAAATATATATAAGTAATAAAAAAATTTTGTTCTATTACCAATAATAACTTTTACACATTTAGTTGTGGCAAAAATTGTATTTAAGTTATTACCATTGATAATTGATGGCAAATATTTAATGATAAGTATAAATCTTTTCAAATGTTATTAGTTATAATTTTTACATTATCACTTATTTTTTATGACTAATATTACATTTTTTTGTATTGAAAATTTTCATTATATAATTTATATGAAGTTTAATACTTATTTCTACTTAAGGGATTCGTTATTTATTTGAATTTAAAATATATTTATTTAATGTTTAGTGTTGATTTTTTTCACTTTGCTTTGATATATATGTTATATTACATACATTAATATGATTAATAAATACTTTTATACATAATTATATATATTATGATAATCGTGTTGGTGTCATATTGTATCCAAAAATTTTAAAATTTAATGCGTCATTGTGTCCGTATTACCACATCTGTATCCATGTATCAGAGGATGCTAGTAATGAATAACCCCACAAGAAAATGATGAGCCTTAATTGGCTTACAAAGTGGCTAAATGTGTAATTGGATAATTACTTGAGTGGCAACATATGTGAAGTTTTAAATTCAAACTCGAATGTATTTAAATATGTGACTTTTGTTAAATAAATACTTGATTAGTAATAATTGTCATGTTGTCACTTAATTTTTTTTTACTAATATTATTTTATATAAATGCATATATTGTATGTATATAAGTACTATTTAGTTTTTGCAAAATTACAGTAAACATCATAACTTCCACCTCAATATGGATGAAGACAAACATATTAACCCACAAATATTAAAAATGAAATTAGTAGCAAATTAAGCATAAATATTTCAACACTTTAAAAGCTAAGAAAATCACTTTTTCAATTATTCCCAAGATAAATGCAATGGTAGAAGTCATCCAAAGGCAGAATACATATGTCTAATTCTACATCATAATGAAATTATCATATCAAAGTAGCTGAGAATTAGGAGCAAATCCCATGCACTTAGGACAGCATAAATTACATCAAACAAACTTCACAAACTGAAATTAAAATAACCCTAAAAAACCAGCAACATTTCTTGGTAAACATGACCTTCATCACTTTTCCTTCAGCTTTTACTCATAATCAAACCTTTAAATAAAAAAAAAAAAGAAAGGAAAACATAAGAACAAATTAAAGGACCATGAATGAGGCCTGTTTTCATGAGTTTAATTTCAAGAACCAGTTAGGAATTCATTAATTTCTTACATTGTTGCTGCTGCCGGAAACAGACCCTTCTGTGGCACTTGGAATGTACCTGGCCCACTTTCACAAAAATTCACAATAACCATTAAAATATATACATATATGTGTATGTATAGATTAGGGTTAGTACTTTATTATTAGGGTTTTCAGGGGGAACTCACATTTTTTGCAGCCGCACTGAAAGCCTCTCTATGGGGTATTTCTGGATTGGCTGCTTTGATTCGCTGTATCTCCTCTCTGGAGGAAAAAAATCAACATTTTTATTCTTCTTCTTCTTCTTTTTTTTTTTTTAGCTTTTCACAAATTAGAAAAAATTCCAAATAATTAGATAAAGGGGATGAAATATATATATATTGAGGGTATAGGAGTTTCCTACTTCATGAACCGATTGTAGGCTGATGGAAGCCTGTGCTTCTTCTCAGGAGCTGTAAAAAATATACAGTTATGGAAACAATACATCAAAATACGCGGAAAAAAATAAGGTTGTCTATAACTACGAAGATAAAAGATTGATGAAGATAGCTAATACGTTTCACCACAAATGGAGCCTTTGGGGACAAGGGCTCGGTCGATGTGGATGAAGATGAAGAAGATGAAGACTGGCCCTTCTTAAATTCACTGCAGAAAGTCTGTTTCAGAAATATCAAAGATGTAAGAATTTTTTCATCTCCTGTGGCAATATTGTTAAGAATGTTAAATCCCATGAACTAATAATGCTTGTAATAAATTGATGTATATATAATTACCTGATGAAGACTTGTTTGATGATCATAGCATTGACCCTGAATTGGAGGCTTTGTGCTAAGAAATGAGAGGTTGCTGCAATGCCCACATTTCACTGTCACTGTCTCCATCAACCTCTTGCATGGAATCCCAACCTACAAATTGTTAATTTTTTTTAATCATAAAACCAAATTTCATCTTTTGAACCCAAATCACAAGATCATGAAAACAAGAATGTAAAGTTAGATAATGGCACTAAGAGCATAAAATTTATTAAAAAAAAAAAACACACGCCCACACACACAAAAGAATTTACATGGTCCACTCAAATCCGGACTACATCCACGGACAAGGGCAGAGAGGAAAAGATTTTGATTACTAAACTGAAAGACGTATAAGATCAGATTACAAAGTGTCTCCATGAGTACTTATAGAAAATGTTATTATATAGAGATACATTTAGCATATATATATTCTCAGATATATTAGCCTAGCTAGGAAGTAATGAAATGATATTTGATCAAGAAAATATGTCTACTATATATACCGCAAGAACGGTGTTGCAGAAGTTGCACCGGACATAGCAAAGATGCTCAGATGATTGAGCCAAATCCATGGTGATTTTATCTGTGATGAAGAAGAAGATAAATGTGTATATATATTTATAGAGATATGCTAAAAAGGTGAAGTTTTTAGGGTTTGTAACAGCTGGATGGTGTAGGGAGTGTGGCGTCAAAAAGGAAAATCTTGGGTTACTAAGTTGGTCGTGTGGTACAATTCATTTGTGACTAGCAGACAAATAGGGATTGTAGAGACACTTGAATAGAGAGATATGTACACATATATGGACATGAGGGTATCTTTGATAATATAGTATGCTGTGTGAATCTTGTTATGTATGACCTAAGTAACATTTTGTAACCAAGAATTGGACAACATGATGAAATTTTGTTGGGACATTGCAACATTGGTGTACATGTCTCAGGATTGCACCACAGAACTATGATGTTGAGTGGTGTGTTTGACTTTGTGCCCGAAAAAACTAATTGAGAAAAATGGGTATGATGGTAGGTTTATAGACGTGTAGTGGTATCTAGGTTTGATATTTTATTTACTTTTAGGTTCTATATATATATATATATGTTAGTGTTATTTTTTATCATTATATTTTAGGGTGTGGGTTGGGGCAGTTTTAGAGAATTTTTTATCTATATCTAGTATTTAGGATTCACTTTCGATTGATATCACATCGTGCTCATTTTTTAATGTAAACTATTTGGTTTTTCTTTTTTCATTTACACACGTGTGTACACCTAAAGAATATAGGATTTGAATTTTGAATTGTACACTTGTATGTATGATAGCAATGCCACTGAGCCAACCAACCAATCAGATGACGTAAAATGCTTGGTTGAGGCAAAAAATATTTAGATTCTTGTATGTGGTTTACCATATTAAAAGTAGTATGTGCAACTTTTAATTGATCTAAAATCATTCCATAATGAGAAAAGCAGAAATTTTAGGACAGATTAAGATAATAGATCATACAAATTGCATATTCAGTTCAAATTATAAAGTATATATGAGCAATCTTTGATTGTTGCAACATTTCCTAGAAAGATCTTCCCTTGAACTATGAATAGAATGATGAGAATGAGTTACTATGCTATGCAAAAAAGCCCTTTTCGTTTTGCTTGACTTATTACCATCAAAATATGACATCCAATTGTGAAGTGAAATTCTTAGTTGTGTATCATTATTGTAATAAACTAAAAATAATCTTAAAAAAAAGAAAAAAAGACAAATTAAAAATGTACTATATACACACATACTATATATACATATATATATATATAAGAAATCAAGGAAGACATAAGAAGACAACAACGAAGATACGATATGATTGGGGAGTATTCCCTATGAAATCATTCGAGTAATCAAGTTTTGCAATGTCGTCAGTTTACAAAACTAAGTTCGATTTATGTGGTACAAAGAGGCGCAGGTGTCCAATGGGGTACGGCCTTGCCACTCTCATCAAAGTGAACCTCTTCACAATTATTGCAATCCAAGACTTCTTCAACACTATATATACCTTCGAAAAATAAAAATATTTTCATTTGCATTCAACATAGGAATAATGTACGCACTCGATTCTTTGACATATATATTTAGGTGCGTACTATGTACGATGGGGTAATTAGAATTTTGAATGGCAATGTTAAGAAATTGTTGTATTAGGAGTTTGATTCCATATGAAATACTATTAAAATTTTTACATTCTCCATCAATTACATCTTTTTATTCATTGATTCAATTTGATTCGACTACATAGTCGATGCTGATCGTTGATCCAAATTAATCTCCAAAGGGACACCCCAAATTAGGACGTACATCAGAAGCCACATGATACAAACTTTCATTTATTTAAAGTATTTATTAATTTCAACTACTTTACTGATTTAAGTTTGGAGAGGTTTTTATTTATTCAAATTAAGTTTCAAGAATCCAAGTCTTACTTTGGATCGAATTGACTTGAAGAGGTTGATTTGAAGGGAAGAATTTAGAAGGAATATTTTCCGACTCAAATCAATGTAATGAAAATTATTATTTTCTTTACCGTTTTGCTTTTAAAAATATAAAATCAGTACTGTTATATTATTATTTAAATATATAGTACCTTTTCGTAAGTAAATTTATATTCTAGAAAAATTATGATACGTTATTTATGAATATCCCAAGAAAAATAGGAGAATTTAATTTGATATGGAGATTAACAACCAATGTCATCACCATATTTCTAACCTTAAAATTAAATAATATGCAAACTCATCGATTTATTATTCCAACTGATTTCTTTTTCTTCTTGAATTAGGGTAAATTGGAACTGCTTCTTTTGGATTAACTCCAAGTTTTTCATAAGAACAAGATTGAAGGCATTAGATATAACCAGTTTAGTCCAAATTAGTTTGCTTATTTTTGTCCCTTGTCCCTTTAGACATTTCTTTTTGTGTCAATTACTTAATGTAAGAAATCAAGCAAAGTTTGTTTTCATTAGTCAGTTGAAAGTGACACACTATGCATGGTATTGTAATTATGGATGTGGCCAAAATTTTTTATAAAATACAAATTAATTAAGGACAATTTTGTATTATTTTTAAAAGAATAATTTTTTAATTAAGATGATGATTATTATTAGCTACCCTTACTGCATCTCTTCCTATATTTAACATATTAAACAATTCTAAACTAAAAGAGATTTGATTGATCATTAGTTCTTGAGAGGTTAGAAATAGACCTTCTATTGGAATAACAAGAATACACCCTCATTTGATCTTGATCCTTGTAAAATGAAAAAGAGATCAGATTGAATCTGCATAGCCCTCCTAATAATATCCATAAATGACTTATTTTCGATAAATTCAAGTGCACAATAGATATCGATGCTTCAGTGCATTTTTTCATTTGAATCAGAATAAATATATCTTCAAACTCGTCTTTTTAAAATTAAAAGTGATTGTTCCTGTAACGTAATGTGCATGTAAAAATAAAAAATAAAAAAACCTAATAATATTCCCTATTAAGCACAGGCAAGCATCACTAATCACACCACATCAAGGCTGTTTTTCCATTTTGAACAAAAATCAAGTCCCAAATCTCTGAGTGTGACTCAAAATGAATGAATAGGATTCCATGGAAAATAAAAAGCAGACCAAAAATTATTAATGAAGAGAGAAAGCTGAAAATGACAGGTGCCAAAATCACCTGTCTCAATCATTCAAAAGTTGGAAGGGTTATGTCTCATTTAATTGATATGACTTTTCTTTCGATTGCCAAACATGAATAACAATCCAATTTTGCACTTGTTTTCCGCAACTTCCTCTGTTGGTGTAAAACCCCACTTTTCCCCTCGTCCGCCACCTGCAGATCCAGACCTGGCTGGCTATACATCATCTCGAATTTATCTAATGCATGCTTGATCATATCGTATACATACTTTAAGGAGGAGTAGTTCGAGATTTTAAAATAATTTTATTTAATATACATTAGTGAGATAATATTTCAATTTAATTTGATCATATCATTATATTCATTGTTTGCGAAAACAGCGTTTGTATGCCTCTTTTCAAAGTACCTGTCAATTTAGGGGTGGTAACGAAAACAATTTCGATGGGAGGACACAGCGAAGAGACTCTTCAACCCATATATTTGAGCTAAAATATGCCGTTTCAACCTCAAGATTTGCGTCTTTTGTACTAAGTCAATCCGACTAGGGTGGCGACCAATTGAACGATTTGACCTCAAGACCATCAGATGTAGACATGTGGAGTCATTAAAGTCATTCGCTCAACCTTGATGTGATAAATCCATACAAGTATCCTTTGTCCGTAAACATCCCATGTTTTCAAATAGAACAAAGATTTTTGGGCTTGAGCAATCTGTTTACTATGTTATTAACGATCTCGATATCCAATCGACTTAGGCTTCAAAGGAGCATTGCTAGGGCCTTCCCAACATCTCTACCTGTTTGTAGTTCAGGTTCTAGGATCCACCATCTGACCTATTGTAGTGATGTAGAGGATATTACTGATTTGGACGACCTAGTTGATAGCCCCAAATCAAGTTTACAGATTACACTCCTCCATCACTTTTTGTGATTTTTTTTCTAGGATAACTATTCCAGACCAGTACATGAATGCTGGTGGAATAATATCCAAATTTGATCTAATCATCATTATATCCGCCACTTGTGGGAACATCGGTCACATGTCTCTTTTCAAATCTCTCAATTGAGGGATTATAACAAGATCCAATCCTGTCTTATTCGAAGAAATTTAGGATTTTGACGTAATTTAGAATTTCTTTCCTCATTTATTAAAACTTTTTTTTATTATAAATTTTGTATTGATAAAATAACATCTCAATACGACTGAATTATATATATGTCGAGTGGAGTGGGGTGTGGGTGGGGGGGTTGGGACTTTGGTGTAATTGATGGGAGGAAGAGATTCCTTAGTTGTTGGTGGTGGATGGATGCCATGCATGCAATTTGGCAGTCAATTGAATGTACAGTTAATGAGTTGACATAACACTGTCCTTGGTGGGTGCTTTAATTTTTAATTTTTAATTTTTAATTTTCCTCCCCATGCGTGCTTTTTGGTCATTTACATGGATTTGGGCATAATCATTTGATCTATGACTGCCCTGTTTCTTATCTATGGGAAACCTTGGATGAGACATCTCGATAAAGATCGTTGTTTTCACACACACACGCGTGCGTGCGTGTGTGTGTCTCTCCATTTCATGTGTGGTAGAATTCTGGTTGTTGCTTTTTTGTTGTGGTGTCCATGTCCTCCAAACCTCAAAAATAACGAATGAATTGACAACATGCATGCCTATGGTATCAAAAATGGTCTTCATACATATTTTTTATATATGTATGCATATATATATATATATATATGTTAAAGATCGTTGTATACAATTTTTATACCCATAAAAAATAATGTTTGGACAATTAAATTTGTAAGATTCGAACTTTTAACCTTCCACATAACGTAAGACATGTATGCCATTGACCCACGTATCGCTCGATAATTAAATATGGAGTTTTGACAATGTGGCTTCTTGGATTTTATGAAAAGTACAATTATAATCTTATTAAATTATTATTTTTTAAAAAATATCTAATAAATAAATTTGAAATATTGTTAAATTCTTCATTTTATTATTCGAACTGCATTATTCATTGCACAAAAATTAAAAATTGCTTTTATTTAATTTAAAAACAATTTTTTAATAATACTATAGATATAAGAAAAATTAAGACAAAACTCATGAGTTGAGTCACTTTGTCTTCAACTTAAATTTTCTTTAAACCATCAAACTACGTACTGTCTTAGTAAACAATTATTAGTTCATGATAATAATGTCTTTTTTTTTGTAATATTCATAATTATATTTAAATACCCTAAAAATTTCAAACTTTTTTAAATGAAAATATCTTTTATTTTTTTTATTTTTTGTGTGTGTAGCCCAATTATATAAATTGTCACTTTAAAATCATCGAATTTAACTTTAATTATGATAATTCAGTTTCCTATTTTTACTGTTTTAACTAAACTAAAAAATAAATTTATACTAAACTCTTTTCTCCACTTTCCTCTTTCCCCGGCTTTCTCTATCTCTTTTCTCCATCGCATCATCCTTTCTATCTTCCTCCATCACTTCCCCCCCACTACTTAATTTCTTTTTATCCCTTTTCCCCCTTCATCGCTGAAACCTTTTTTTCTTTTTTCTTTTTTGAGTACCCAACTTTTTTTAGTTTCTTTCTATCAATTGAATGGTTTAGTGAAATGTTTGAATCGTGGCCATGTAGGCGATTCACTACCCGCAACGTGGCGAGAAGTCCAATGAATTTTGCGACATTCAATAAATTTTATAATTTAAAGGAAAAAAAATCGTAACAAAGTTTTCGTAGATGAAATTACAGAACAATATTGTCAAGATGTAAAAGGCAGACCACAAATAAGTAATCAAGTATATTCATGCAACAACATGAGGAAGCCTCCTGTCATAGTCCTTCACTTATCAGTGTGTATGGCTGTAAATGAATATTCGAAAATTTATTTACTGTTTGTATTTGTATTTATTTATATAAAATTTATCCGTATCTATTTAAAGCGGATATTATCCGTATTCGAGTAATAGATATTTGATTATAAACGAATATAGATATAGGAAATGTGTATCAATCCGTTAAATATCCGCTCCAAATATATATTTAATAAATAATATATTATTTATATTTTTCAATAAAAATATCATAATCTTTATATGTATATATATATATATATATATAAATTATAATTGAAGAATTGAGAAGAAAAAAGAATAAATTTAAAAAATTATTTTAATATAGAAAAAAATTAAAAAATAAAGTTAATCAAAATAATTATTGTTGGTTGATTTTATAATTAATACACTTAAATGTAATTATTACTATTAATTAGCATTAATAATCAATTATAAAATCTATTATTAATTAAAAATTATGCTATTTGTTTGATTACTTTCTTTTTAATGAAATTGTATAGTTTCTTCCATTAATCAAAATATGTATTTGTTATAGGTTCATAAATTCATATATTTGAATATTTGTAAATAGATATCTAAATAATTATCATTGAATATAAATATAAAAAAAATTGAATATGAATAAATGTAATCAAATATGAATGCATCTAAATAATTATAATCGATACGAATATATTTGAATTCGATCAATATTCGATTGATACAAATTCATATATCATTGTATCTGTCAAATCCGTATCAGTATTCGAATATTCAAAAAGTTAAACGAATATGAGTATAAAAATAGTGTATTTAATTTGTTTAATATCCATTTATATCCGTACCAGTGCACGAGTTCACGCCATGTGGACTAACGAACCCAACACAACACAACATGTGCCAATATATATATATATATATATAAAATTAGTTTCCTATATATCAAAAACATAAAAGCTAGCAATGACCAATGTTTTGGCCTCAAACAATTAATTTTTTGTTATGCAACAATTTTTTCCTTTTACATCTCCAATTATTACTTTTATACCTTTTATAGCTTTCAAATTTTTATTAAGAGTATTAATTGTGGCTAGCAAAATAAGATGACAATCGGATCAGTAACAAATTAGAAAGTTTACTAAAATTATTGCTGTAGTCGATTTGTGTCAAAAACTTTAATTGTAGAAAGTTCTATAAATGTGATAAATTTAGAGGAGAGGTCTTTATGATTATAAAAGATACATTCAACTTATAATCTGTTTGATAAAAAAGTATAACATAAGTTTAAAAAATTTTACTTACCCCAAGTTAAATATTTTTTTATCAAAGAATAAAAAATATAATATAATATAGTTTTCACTGTTTAATTTAAAATATTACTGGCATATATAGTCTCCCTGGACTAATATTGTGGAGTGGGGCTCATCTAATAACTCCTTGGTGCAGCGCCATTGAATGGATCTTGACCAAGAGACAAATAAAGCGAAGCCCAAATGCCCAATTCCTTTTTTTTTTTTTGGACAAAGAATCGTACCCAATTTGATATAAGTATCTTTTACAGTCTCAAATTCAGTTCAATTTAAAAATATGATTAGTACAGTCAAGATTGCTTTGGTTCTGACATCGCTTCTGCTATAGTCACAAGGCCAGACAACTGGACTCAGCGAACCCAAATGCCCACCAATTCAAGTTTTATTGAGAATGGAAATATAATTGCTTGAATAAGACCCCGACAACCCCCTCCCCAAAAAAAAAATTAAAAAAAAAAACAAAGAAAGAAAGAGAGAAAACAAACCAAAACTGCAAGTGAGATGTTATCTATGATAAACGAGATATTCATCACTTAATTCAAAAAAAAAAAAAAAAATGGGAGATAGTCATCACTAGCTCGTATATCTCTCGTTAGCTAATATGATATTAAAATATTTATGGTCTCTAATAGCTTAAATACGTTTCAAGAGGAGGAACGAACATACGTAAGCTAAAAGACGTAGGAATCACTATAAAAAGAAAAATTAGGTATTTATTACAATAAAATAGCTGTAAATTATAATTATAAATTTTCACAGCAAATATAAAATTTTTAAGTTAGGCAACAAAAATTATTAATATCAATATGTAGTCTTGTACGTTTGAAGCATAATAAATTATTATACATTAGCTGAGGAAAAATTAATGTATACATATGAATAATTATTAGCTACGGATTGGTCATCGCCAGGAGTTAACTACGAGACCATTTATTTTGGATTTGTTGATATTAATTTTATAACTAAAATCATAAATTTATACTATCCGCTATGAGTTCAATGTAGCTGACTTTACAATTTTGTATTGAATCAATGAAATAGCAATGACTGATTTGTTAACCTATTTATTGGTTTCGGAACTAACACAATTTTTTCTTAACTAGATATTAAATTCATATGTAACTCAACAACATAAACAATTATGATCATACAAACAGCTAAGTCGTTGTAGTATAGTGGTGAGTATTCCCGCCTGTCACGCGGGCGACCCGGGTTCGATCCCCGGCAACGGCGTTTAACCTTTTCCTGCGTGGGTGCGTGTTTTTATTTTACCCTCAGCAATTCTTTTCATATCTGCCTTTGGAGGTTTCTTCTATTTAATTTGTCATTTTTTTTAATTTAAAATTCAAATTAATCATTAAAAAGAATTTTGAACAATTAATGTTGAATATATTCACTCTAATGAAAGATGATGAGAAGTAAATTATTTGAATATTTTCAACAACTTATATGAATTTATTTTGTTTTTAATAAGAATATGTAAAAACAAGTATTATTTGCTATAACCAAAGACAAACCAAAACAGTTCCATATAGATCAACATAACTACTAAATACTAATTCTGGATTGAGGTTAACTTTCTCATTAAAAAATGTATTTGGATTTTAGCTAAAATAAAATACACTGAAATTAATAGAATTTTTTTATTTATATACATGCGTATTGGATGTTCGCTAAATTTGAAGCACTGATGTCATATTTTATGTGCGAAACTTATGATTCTGATTTACCGTCCCAAAGGTCACTTGGCTCCAGAATTAATATGGCTATATTTGGTTATATTTGGGTAGAATAATCTTGTTTTGCCAAAATATAACTAAACGTACATTATTTTTTCTATAAAATATCAAATTAAATTTCCCAAAATACTTTTTTTTATTTTTCATTATTTCCAAAACTTCCCTATTTTTCAATATATATTTTATTATTATTATTACCACAATTTTTCTTTTCAATTTTATCTCCTCCAAAATATAAACAAAGTATATCAAAATTTTTCAAAATAATTTTTAAATTATTCTCCAAAGTATAAACAAAAATCCATCATGTTCTCTAACATAATTTTCACATTGTCAATATTACTGTCAAAATTTATTCTCTCGAAATATATAATACAAAACATATAAAATGTAACCAAGCATTACCAATAATTTTTTGTGTTGCTTAATAAATTCTTATGTTGAAATAAAAAAAAATTATGCTGTTTTTTTTTTTAATAATAATTTGGTTAGAAATTAAGGATACTATTTCTTGAGTTTAAAATTTGGAGCGACTTCTAATTTCACCCACCTGAAGATTTTCATTCCCGCCATCTCTCTCTCTCTCTCTCGAGCAAACACACACACACACACAACACACAGTTAGACTGAGTAAGAGTTGAGTTGAAATCAATGGGGAAAACTGCCAAGGAAGAGGAATCGGACGGTATAGAGATAATATCCATCGGAAAGTTCTACACAGGTCCATGGGACAAGAAGTATTGGAGCTCATCTAGGGTTTGATTCTCTCTTTCTACTTCATTTATGTGTCTAATTGTCAAACCGATTAATTTCTGAGCTTTTCTTTACTCTTGATTTAGTTTTTCCAGGTTGATGAGTTATTTAGCTTGAATATTATTGGGCATGTATGAGATTCTTTTATTTCTTGCTCTTCTTTTCCTGGTTATGATTCATTTTTCCTGATTAAGAAGTATTTAGCTTGAAATCTCTGTTTTCTAGACAATCAATCTCGAATTAGAATTGCATATGCGCTTAATTAGGCTGTTCTGTTCTTAGCAAAGATTTGAGTTCAGATTAAATATTGAAGACTGGCTTTTTCTTTATGGATATCACGTCAGTGTAATTTCTTATATTTAAATTCTTTATTCAGAAAGTTTTTCAAATTGTTATTTAATTAATCGATATAAATGTGGGGTTGGAAACTTTTTCGTTTGGCAAAAATATCCAAGGAAAGAAAGAAAAGTAATGTAGTAATTCAATTTTGAGTATTTTTTATGTAAATCTTATTGCTGCTTTGAGTTCTAGTGATAGAAAAGCTTGTTTTCAGTTGTGATTTTGTTGGTATCCACAGGACCACTAGAGTGGTACTCGTTGTGGTATGATTGTAGTGTTACTTGTGAGCTCTGAGATAGAGCTGCACTATGTAAATATGAAACCATGATAAAATTGCCATATATTCCACTAGGTGTGCTATTGGTGATGCCAAGAGAGCAGCTGCATACACATCGGCCATGTCTTTGGCAATACATGATCTCCGACTTGTCATATATGCTAAATCCTGTCACTTTGCAGGGTAAAGACCGCTATCCCTACCCTGTTGGGTACAAATCAGTGAGGACTCAAAATGGGGTTACTTACACAATGGAAATTCTTGAAGGTCTTAAAGGTCCATCATTTACCGTGAGTAGGCATCAAATCTTTGTGCAATTTTTGCGTCTATTTAGTTGCCATATTATTAACTAATAATATTGACACTGATGAGACATTATAGATTGGTTCTACTGATGGCAAGTCATGTTCTGGAGACACTCCAGACATTGCATGGGAGAGCTTCCAGAAGAAAGGCTGTTCAAAGTTGTGGCATGGGAGGAGATTTTCATGTAAGATAGATGGAGTAGAGGTACACCATTTCCTTTTTTTCATTCTTCCTTTCCGAATAACCAATTCATTTTTTCTTTTTTAGGAAAAAGGAAAAGTTAAAAATATTACTTTTATTACCAAGGAATATTATGCTTGCCTTCCGTTTCTAGATTGGATATTCTAACAGATTGAAAGTTTGGCTGCCTTCAACCAAGTGATTAGTCCGATATTATGTGTTCAATTCCAACATTTTCCATCCTTTTCTTGCAATATGGAAAGTCAAATCCTTTGAGAATGTAGATTGATTTCCTTGGTCATTAATGCAATTAAAAACTTTAACATCATGTCATGAGTTTCAACGTCAATCACGAAAAGTTCAAGAGAGAAATCATCAAATTGTCCCCTCAGCATGTCAGGCAAAAGTTGATTGAATTAAGTAAATAATTGAATCACGTTTTTGCCTTAACTCTTAGAGTATCTTCTAAATGTCATGAAACAGAAAGTGAATTATGTGGTATTGTATTGCAAAATGTGTAATGCAAGGGAACTTGACAGCACATTTTGAGCTTCATTATATGAACAATCAAGGATTTTGATTTCTAGAGCTGTGATAATATGAACTTTGGGCTCATGATATAGAGATGTACCAGGAAAAGGAGTACAAATGTTGGTAACACTGCAGTCGGCCCTCTTAATTTGCTTGATTTTGAAGTTCAGTTTTTGGTGCACAAAACATGTTTGTAGGATAGTTGTGCTTCTGAGTCCATGATCACCATCTGGTACGAATGGAAACTTCTAAGGATTTTCAGTGTCTCCTATTCCCCAAAAATTCTGCGAGCATGCATATCTGTGTTGCAACTTAAGTCAACAATGAATTACATAGAATAAGAATCTAATCTAATAAGGGGAAGGAGTATTTTCTGGCATGTTTGGACCAGCAAATGCCATTTGCAAAACATATCTGTGTTGACATCGCCTGATCATTTTCAATATGTTTTCAATTGGTGTCTTTCAAAAACCCATACATTCTGTTTTCATGCAATGCTCTTGCATCAATTATTTTCACATAAATAGACTGCTTAATTTTATTTTAGTGCCAGCTATCCTTATATTTAAAACCTGGTGCCTGGATTTGCTAGAGATATGTATAAAGTGCTAAAAGTGGTACAACGTTCTACACTCATTTTCCTGTGTCCTGTAATTTGCAGTTTTTTGGATTCAAGAACACATTTGTTCAGAGGTTACTGCGAGAATTGGTAGCAAATGTTGGTGGAACTGCAGAACAGAGTTTGTTATTGTCAAATCTCTCAAGTAAAGCTTGTGAGACCGTTAATCAATTGCATTGCAAACCATCAAGTCCTGATCCTGATTTGATGACATTTTTGGTGAAATCACATGTTAAAGGAAAGAGAAGCAGGAATGCCAAAGTTGTTGATGGTAAACGGCACAAGCAAGAAAAATGCCCAAAAAATGCTAGCTCTTCAAACTCCAAGCAAAGAGATCAATCAAATTGTGGAAGCAGTGATCCCCCAGCTGTTGTTTCTGCAAATGAACTCTCTGGGTTTTGTTATAGTCCAGGAGTATTAGGACCAAAAAACTTGGCTGCTGTAATAGAGAATGAAAAATATCTACCAATTGCACAAAGAGGAATGCGGCTGGATTCTTTGGACAGGTCTGATCATCTTAAAGTAGGAGATGCCCTTTTGCAAGAAGGAAGAGAACTCACTTGTTCTACAAATCAATTTGGAATCAATATTGATAACTTGCTCCAAAACGGTGAACTTGTAAGTTTCTTAGTGATACTTAGCTATGTTCTATCTTCTTTGTTATCTTTTCACTGTTACACCACTACAAAAACATTATGGCCCTGATTGAGGGAAAATTTATGCAAAGCTAGTTCATGAATCCATTTGGCTTGGCGTATTTAATCACAGAGTGATAGATCAAGATATGTTGATATCCAAGAAGACAATAATTTAATACCGGAAGAGAGTGGTGGAGTAAATGATGTTCAGCAGGACATGCCAATTGTCAATGATGCTGATCTTTGTGCACCCGACACTTTGGATTGTGCTGGAGGTATTGCTCTAATTTATGGTTTTGTAAGGTGCACTTTAATTTATCTTGGGAGCACTCAGTAACTGAAAGTGATCCAGTTTTCAATTCTCCCCCAACTTCAGATTATCTTTGATATACACTTCCTTTTGCAGATAGCTCTTCTGTTTCTTCTCTAAGGGACAACGTGGAAGTGTGTACAGTTGTGAAAGATGCAATTGTCAATGATGCATCCAAGTCTGAACTTTTATTAACTGATTCACTTCCAGAAGATGAAATAGGAGCAACTGCTTACAACATAAGCTCAGAAAAGTGCGATACTGAGTCAGTTGGTCAAGAAATAGCCAAATCCATGATGACAGTTCTACTTCCTCGAGCTGTTCCTTTACTTAAAACATTTACTAGAAAGAAAAAGAAAAGTGCAAAGCCATCAATAATTCCTAATCATAGATCTCAGGAGGAAAATAATATGCCCAACATTAGTATGAATGATGTAACCATTGGTAAAGTTTTATCCTTTGCCTTTTGAAAATCTGACTATTGATTTCATTTTAACTGAGGCACTTTAACTGCATCTGCTCATGAATTCTTCAGGATTTCTGCAAAACCAACTTTAACCAGTTCCATTTTGTATTTTTAATATTAATTTACAAACTTGCCAGCCAAAGGGCTTCCTGAGGATGATGATTTGGAAAGAAAGAATGAAAAGGCATGGATTCCTTCTGCTGGTCATGATTCAGTTGTCTCCAGATCTGGGAACTCAGATTCTATGGTGCCTGATACTTTTGATAACGATGATGCTCAAGGTCTGCTTCCTCATGCTGATGCTGCCAAAGCTGGTCAATTGTCATCTGGCGTAGACCCTTGTGCAATGCTGCCAAACAATGTTAATGCAGAAGCAAATCCACTGCTCTGTCATGGCGGAATTAGAGAGCAAGGTATAAACATTCATTATGAAAGACAAGACTGCTTTAAGTGGTAAACCCTAAATAGGTGGTGGTTTCATATCTAAATTTGTTATGAGTTTCAATAGGCACAGCTCCGAATGATGTAGGATTGTTCCATATAAGTGCCAGTAAAAATTCTGTGTTGTTAACTTTGCTATGGGCATGGGGTGGAAATTTCTTGCTTCCTTGTTATACCTGAGGTTCTTTTTCTATCAGTGAGAATATATGATAGTTGACTACTTCACTTCCTGAGGCATTAGCCACTCTTAGTCCAAATAGAAAGTCTGTCTACTTATAAAGTTTGCTGACAGTTTTGGTGCAGGTTTTAGGCCCACTCTCTTTTAGTCCCATTTGAACCTGAACTTAGGACTTAAGGTTATTTTCTGTTCTAAATTTTCCCTGGACTTGAAATTAATAGCTTCGGAGCGAATTGAGGGTTCTCTAGCAAGTTTGTATGTTAAGTGATATAATGAGAGTGTACAAATTTTCTAATCTGGTCATTTATCATCTATGCATGGACACAAATTGGGATTGCTGATGTTACATTAGTGGCTGGAACAAAAACTGTTCTAGCTCCAGTTAAGGATATTACTGCCAACTCAAAGGGCAACAGATTTGACTGCAATTGCATGGACAAACTTCCTTCTGTTCATGGATCATCGATGAACGGAACTTCTAGATCAGAAAGCATAATGTGCAGAGGTTTCTCCAATATTTGTATGCCTGAGGTATGGAACACTATAATGCTTGCTTTTCAATCTGTTCTATTTAGTGATGGAACATTATAATGCTTGAACTTCAATCTGATCTATTTAGTGAAAATCATAAGATGACAAGTTCTTCACCAATTCTACATTTCATGCTTTCAGAATTCTGAAGCTAGTTTGACTGAATTTCATCAAGACACAGCCTTTGCTGATCGTGATGATTCATCTTCAAATGTACAAATCCCAAGTACAAGTTGTTGCTTCAGTATGACCAAAAACAAAGAAATGAATGATGATTCAAGGTCAAATATCCAACAAAAAGTGAAGTTAAATAGCAAGCTACAGGGCCGTCTTGAGCTTTTCACGTGCTATGTCCAACCCATGCCAATTTCAATGGTGCAGCTGATTGTTAAAGAGAATGACATTTTCATATGTGTTAAATGTGGATCCTCGGAGCTCAAGGAGAGCACTCTTTTTGTCTACAAGACCCTAAAGAATGGAGAGTTGATGGGGCGCCCATCATTAATTGGTCATGTGCCAGTAGCTATGCAAATTTCAAAAAATGTACTTGGTAGAGATGTAAGATGATTGATTCAATCATTTGTTGCATCATCAGTTGGACTTGCTTATTGCACAATAGTTGACATTTAACTCATTCTGCAGATTGCTGTGGAGAGATCTTTATTACAGTTAACCCCAGACGGACAATCACTTGTTTTGTTAAACAGCATTAAAATCCCTTACTGTAGGTAATAATTATCTATTTCCATATGGTCTACTCATGCTTAGGCAGTCTATACGTGAAGCCTTACATTATTCTTGAAATACTAACTTTGCTCCTTTGCTCCCAGGGAAGGTAAATTGCATTGTTCATGTCCAGCTTGTACTTCAGATTGCTTTGAGAAGAATGCAGTTAAAATTGTGAGATTAAACAGGGGATATGCCTCAGTTGTAAAAAGACTGGAAACCACTCAAGGTGTTTGCTGTTTATTGGTTTGTGAACCTGGTTTTCTCCTAGCTGCTGAGGAGGGTGGGAAGCTGAAGCTCTGGATCATGAACTCGGAATGGAGGTGATTTCATGCCTTTCTTTTTATAATTGCTGCAGGATCATTTATCGCGGATCAAATTGAACAGTGAGAATAATGTCGATATTTGTTGGTAATTTGTTATGTCATTTTACTGCACTTGCTTCTCATCATTCCGGATGATTTCATATGCCTTTGATGGCAGTCATTTAAGAACTTTAGGGCATCACTATTGCAACTTAAGTCGTGGGATGATTGTTGATTTGTTTAGCATCTCCAAATAAGAGGGAAGATAAGTTTTTCTCTACCCATGCAGTGTCTTGTTACAGGTAGCTGAGTACAGAATTCATTATCTAAGCCGTATATGTAAGATGAAACACTTTTCTACGATTGGAGTATCTTTACAACTGAGTCATGCATCTCTATACATTCGATTGACTGTACACTGACTTATTTTTATAAAAAGGAGTTTCTATCATCTCCTTACAAAAGACCTTTGAATCTCATTCAAAGAAGAGAGACAGAATAAGAACACACCTCATCAATGCAGATTGAATTTGAAATTTCTTATATTTTGAAACAATAGACATTCTGAAGGGGTCTTTTGATTTATTTTGCAATAACTGATTTTTACTTCCTTTCATTCTCTTTTAAACCCTTTGTCCTACTTATAGAATTTCACTTACTGCAATATTGCTTCCCTCAGTTCTTGGCATCCAAGTCGAATTATTGATGTTTACTTTTCTGTTCTACATAATTGTGCATGTCTATATTCTAATTCTTGCTTCTCGATTTGTAGCGGACAGAAAGAAGATTTGTATTTACCTACACTAGACTGCATGTTTCCTGATATAGTGGAGTTGAAGACCGTTCCGAAGTTTCCTACTTTGGTTGTTGGCCACAATGGTTTTGGGGAATTTTGCTTATGGTATGTTGCCTTTTCTTTGAAAAATAGTTCTGCTAACTCTTTTTTCAGTTTGAGCTTTCCCATTATGCTCAATCAGTTGTACTATCTGTTATTTCCTCTATGGTACTGCTCAGTGTTTACGATTGTATATTGGTTTGCCAAAGCCAACTAAATTAACAAAGCATGTCTCCTTTTTTGACTTTGAACCACAGGAAGCTTTACACATAAGATTTTTCAGTAATACAAGAAATTATGTTCAAGATATTTATTAAAGTTCTATGCATAACTGGGAAATGATATCTCTGCTTAATCAATTACAGATTCTTCAGTATTTGGCTTTAGTTTTGGTGCATAGTTGTCCCATGGCAGATACATATCTGCAAGCATCACACTTCAGCTCAGAATTGCACATGATCTTTACAGCACTGAATAGCACGTTTCACAGGATGTTTTCATCATGCTGATGCTCTCTCTTTGGTTAAACTTCAGCTTAGTTCAATTACAGTGTTTTCCAGTTGCTTTGTTCATATAGTTTTCTGTGAGCTTTCATTTTGGTACCGATGAATATATCTATTTGTCTTAAGAAATATACAGACTAAATATAAACAGATGCGAGTAAACTTTCATGGCAGCTGCTTTCTTTTGCACTTCACCTTTATCCTTGTACAAAACAGTTCGGCATTTTGTGCAGGGATATTGACAAACGCAACCTGGTATCAAGGTTCTCTTCCCCTGAAATGTCAGTCTTGGAGTGTATTCCAGCCAGTGTTTTCAGATGGCAAAGAAAAGGAGAGTGTAAGATAGAGACACTCGTAGATGAAATCATGGACGCTACAAAAACATGGTTTTCAGAAGGAAGTGAAAATCACGTCTTCTCATCAGAGGATAAAGATGTGGCTGTTTGGCTTCTGATCTCGACTGTCTCCAATCCAGATTCCCAATGTCATCAATCATGTGAACCTGAAACAGATGCTGTTGGATGTTGGAGACTTGCTTTGTTGTTCAACAACATGGTGATCACTGGAAGTGTTGTGGATGCAGGGTATATTTATTGCCGTATTTGAAATGTGAAAATAGGCAACCTTTCCACTGGGCTATGGCAAACTCTAATATCTGATTGATATAAATTCACCTTGCAGGACTGCTGCTGTCACATCTGTTGGTCATGGAATTATCGGTAGACCCAATGGATTGGTTTATATGTGGGAATTATCTACAGGAATGAAGCTGGGAAACCTGCATTCCTTTAAAGGTACTTTTTACAGTCAAATCGGGTTCCCTCAAAAAGGTTATTTTGACAAGAATTCGTCTTTCTGTCATATATCTTCCTTTGGATGAGCTAAACTTGTGAGCTCATTCATCAGAAAAACTCTTTAGAGAATACAATACCAATTTCTCTACTTGTAGAGGGCATTGATTGAGGTCTGAAATGATCTTTCAGGTAGCACAGTATCGTGCATTACCACAGACACTACAAACTCAGGCGCTTTGGCCATAGCCAGCGGAGGCCAGTTGCTGGTTTATCTGCTATCTTGAAGAAATTTTGCTAGATTTATTGATGACACTTTTAAAAGAACCGTGTTCTTTTTCCAATTTTCAATGGGATTAAGATCTCCCAAGGGAATTAAAAATACAAACAAAAAAGTTCATACTACAAGTTACAACATTATCTGCTACTGTTTCTTCTGAAACTCGTGCTCTGTCATGTATCAGGGTGTATATATGATATCCATTATTCGTTTCAATGTAGAACTAAACCATGGGATTTGTTTTTACATTTTCCTGGCTTTTCTAAACATCTGGTTAGGTCTACATATTTGTTTACACTGTGTAATGTATCGATCAAGAGAGAGCTCAATATGGTTTTCATTGATTTTTTAAAGTACTATAAGAAAAGAAACAATCAAAATTGGATGTACTGACATTATCAAGAATAAGTGAAAATGAATTCTCAAGGGAAGCCAATCAAATATATAAATAATGTTAAAACACATCAAAAGGCCTACGCAAATCCATCAATAAGAATATTAATAAGTGACAAAGTTACAAAAATAATTAATAATGGCATATAATCGGATCCAATCTGATCCTACCCAACTCATAATTCAAAAATAAAAGATAAAGTACCGTTATAAATTAAGATACTATCTATTTCGCAACACCACTGTTGGGAATCATAGCAGAATCATCTCCAGAAGGGTTGAGCTCATCCCAAGCTTCAATCCATGTGACCATGGCATCAGCCAGCTTAGTGAAGTAGGGATCTACAGAGGAAAGTTTGGCCTTGACTTGTTTAGCGAGTTCAATGTAGCAGTGCTGCACTGTTGTGCATTCTTTCGAGAGGGTTACAGACTGGAAAAATGGAATGATGTCCTCCTGCCAGTAGATCCCTTTGTACTCCTTTTTCAGATTGACAAACGGGTTGCTAGCTTTGCTGTGCCATATGTAGGGCAGACCAGTCTTGACGCCAAAATTCAAGTGGTCGCAAATCACCTGCAAATTTCACAGTTTTTTAGTATTTTCATCAACTTTTATAGTGCAATAAGTCAGGGAATATAAACCTTAGCACCCACGAGAAAGAAACTATGGGAAGATCAAGTTTCCCAAACCCCGGCTGTGGAGTTTATTGACTCATGATTATAATGAGGGTGCTTGTAAGAGTTTTTGCACTGTGAGAAGTAACAAATTGTTGAGAAAGTTAAGAATGTTTGAAATAATAATAAAAAACACAAAGAAGCTGCAAGTTAGGTGATAGTTGCTTTTGATTCTTTCTTTTCTCTATTCGACTTTTAGAGAATTAAAAGAACCACTCCCAAAGGCTTTAAAACAACTAAAATTCAGCTAAATGTTGAAAATCACTTCTTGGAAAGTTGTTGCAAACACTCTTTATGTCAACAATATGGCTTGAATTTGTGCAACATTTTAAGATGCATGAAGATGCCATGCAGAATGCAGAAAGCATTAGAAAGTACCTTGGTGCACCAGCCAGCCCACATGTCGTCGTATCGCCCAATTGGCTGGCCATCACCCATGAGTCCAAAGTACATTGCAGGTCCAATTAGATCGCGGTTGAATGCCAGATTCATACCACACATTGGGAAGAGGGTGCCCTTGGGAATTGTCAAAACGGCATCCACATATCTGGAAACAGAATCAGCAAAAAATAGGTTAGCAGATGCAGCAGCATGTCGATGAAACTTTTGATGTTTTCTGAAACTTGCCTTGTATTCCTCTCACGGGGCTTAACAAGCTGGGTGGGGGCATCATAATCAGGGATATTGAGCCAAAGACCATGAGAAACAGCAGTTGGGACACCCTCACGGAGACTGAAAGGATACCCACGAACAAAGTCTGCACCCTCTCTATACGGATCGTAAAGAGTGTTGAAGAAATGTGGAGCTGATGGACTTAAGAGATTCTTTATGTGCTGCTCAAGAGCATTAATATCTTTGCCTGAAGGGTCTTTGGCAACCTGTACATCGGCAATGAAAGAATTAATGTCAATCAATCAAATATGAGACAACTTGATCAACGTTTGATGCCAACAGTTCCATCATTCGTCTCATTTTAGCAGGATTATAAAGAAACAAGATGAGCACAAGATCAAGGTATTGGACAGGGTGGAGAATTTTCCTGGCCTTCAGACATATACCATTTAGATCTACATTTCTCAAGTACAGATCAGTATAGCGCTAACGATGGGACAATTAAGCACATCTATATCCATTCTATTACTTCATATGGAGACAGATTATGCTACTCCACATTCTAGCTTTTCCGTAAAATGTCAGAGTGGAAACATCACCATCAGATCATATTAGTGTCAAACCATATTAGTATAAAGATTAGTTGAAATCCAAACATATAGACAACTACCAAAATCCAAAAGTTAACATCTGAGAACAAATGCAAAAGAAAAAACAATAGAATAAATAACCAAAAGAAAATTTCAGTTTGCAGATCAAAGTAAAGACCATCCCATAACTGCTTCGTCAATCCGCTTATGCCATTTAAAATCAAAATTAAGAACAATTTCTGGATTAGTGGCATAAACAAAATTTGCACAAATTATGGTAAAACTTAGCATAAAGGACATCAAAAGCCTAATTCAAATTACAAGGGAGTACCCACCAAAAATTTCAACTTAACCTAGCATAAAAAATCCCCAAAATGATTCCTCAATTCAAGAGCCAACTTAATACCAGAAACCCCTCCAAGATCCCATTTCTCAAGACCCCAAATCTCCAAATCCACAAAAAGATCCAATCTTTCCTCTCATCTGCAGCTAATCACACACAAGAACAAGCAAAGATCCAATTTTTTTAAACCCAAAACATAGAATAATAAGCCAAAAAGATACCCAACACAAAATGAACATGCAGAAAACAGGAAAGGATCCAAAGAAAAAGTTTGATATTCTTACAAAGCAATCATCATCTATGGTATAAATATACTTCTTCTTGGAGACCATGTAACCAAAGCACCTGCAGGCAGAATCCTTGAAAGAGATGCAGGAGGCCTTGGGGCCAAGAATCCTGTTGATGTCATTGCGGTTGTAGAGTTCATAATCAAAGCCATCAGGCACTTTGATGGTTTTTGAAGGGTCACCATCTTGAACTATGATTAGATGGTATTGCTCAAAGAATGGCCTCCACATCTCCAGGAAATCAAGGTTTCTTATTGTTGGTATCACTATATCTAGCTCATCTTTCAGAAGAGGTGTTGATTTTTCTCCTGCCATTGTTTTCCTGTCACTCACTATGTGTGTTTGTGTGTGAGGTTGAAGAGAAGGGAAGACAAAAAGGCTGTTCTTGCTGTCTGCAAGATGTCTCCTTTTATACAATAAAAATTGGAAGAATCAATCCTTAGTCGAATTACATCTGACTAAATTTATGTATTGGTTAATTATTTTATTCAAGAATAAATTATCTTAATCTTTCTAAAGATTTGTTGAAGATTTTATAGAAGAAAACAAGGGCTTTGTTTGGTTAAATTTCTTCAAAATAATATTATTTTTAAAAAATATAATAAAATATATTTTCACTTTTCATTCAAAACATGCATTCATTAATATATACATACATAAATTATTTATATAAATTATATATATTTTATAAAGGCCTATTTGTTTTTATTTTCAAATCTCATTTCATTTTATGTTGAAAATGAAAATAGAAAACTATTACTGTTTGGTTTTGTTTTCAATTCCAACCATTTTTAAAAGTTAGAAAGTTAGTCATAAAATAAAAATAAAAATAAAAATTGAAATGTATTTGAATGAAATGTCAAAAAGTAACGATAAAATAGGTTATAGGATTAAAAAATAGATTAATTTATATTTTTTATGTCTAAAAAGATTTATTTTTTTCAAATATATATTTTATTAATTTAAAAATAATAATTATTACTTTATGTCAAATCAAAACTGAATTTGATTAATATGTAATATGATGATAGGGTAAGTTTAGGAAGGATTTTGAAAAGAAAATGTGTACTTTTTCTAAAAAAATTGTAAGAAAGTATTTGTTTTCAATTTTCATTCTCAAATGAAAATGAAAATGAGCCTTGGAAATGAAAACAAATAGGCTACTAACTTCTACACCATTTTCTCATATATTTTCATTATCAAAACATTCATTTTTACATTCTCTTTTCATTTTCTTATCTATTTCCCCGTATTATTATCTATATCTATTTTTTTATTTTTCCAATACTTCTCAAACAAAATTCACTACAAAAATTTTATAAATTTAAATTCAAATTCAAATTCATTTTACACATCACATCATTAAACAAAATTCATAAAAAAAAATTTCAAATAATTACACATCACATCATTAATTCAAATTAAAAAATTATACAACTTTTAATAAAAAAATATTCAACATCTAAATAATCTCATTTTCACAATTATATAAACCCACAATTTTAAATAACACATCCAAACATAACTCCATTTTTAAAATACATTTTTTAATTAACTTTTCACTATACATTTTCACTAAAAAATGAAAATGGCTCCAAAAAATGAAACCAAATGGGTTATTATTATTTTAATATTAAAAAACACTCAATTTCATTTTTATCTTAAAAATCCAATAAAAAAGTATCGATTTAACTATTATAATAAAAAATATATCATCTAAAACATAAATAAACATACCAAAAAATAATTTTTATATTTTTCAATAATTTATTCTTACAAAATACGTAATAAAATTAAATAAAAAAAACATAATCAAATATCCCCTATCAAAAATAGCATTGAAAAATGGATTATTCTTGCTTCCTTAAATAAGAATAAAGAAACTGGGCACTTGATGAGCACTAGTACAAATGAGTTAATAGGCTAATATCTTTTCATTAAAATTTTCAAATTTTGAAAATCAAATCAAAATTTTCTCTTTCTTACATATGCATACAACTGTCATGGGTTGTATTGGAGTGAAATTTTGAATAATTGAGATAGCAATTTGCTTGACTATTTACTTTTTTATGCACAAAAGAACAAGAACAAGCACAAGAGGGAAAGAAGAGACAGAAAAGGATCTGTTTTGCTGCCTTCTTATTGGGTCATGATTAATTGTCTACTGCTCAAAGCAAATATCATGTGTTTCCACAAGATTGCAAAGAAATTAGCAGTAAGATGTTCCTAGAAACAATTGCAACAAAATTTGTTCATGAGTAGACTGCAAAAAAGTACTATAATCAATCATTTGTTAGGCTTAGTGGAAGCTTTAAGGTCATGATCTAACATGTTGAAATTCAAATGAGGTAATATTTAGGTATTATTTGGTTATGTTTTTTGTTTGATTTTATTATGTATTTTTTTAATAGCATCAAGGCACACAAAGGAGCTAATTATTTTAAGGCTATCGACTTTTATTGTCATAATCTTTCAATTGAGGATTTTAGTAAGAAGCACATAATCACTATTTTGATAGATGAAATGAATATATTAATTAAATATATTGTTAAATATAAACACCAACCATATCAAAATATCTTTGCCGACATGCATTAATTGGGAATCTTTTATCCTAAAACGATGCCCATGTATGAACTTTCTTTTAACTAGAGACCAATATTTAAATGTATAGCATAATAGTAAAACTCTATTCTTGTATACGAAGAACAAGAAATTATCAAATAGGAATGCAAATGAGTCGAATTGAGTCGAACTTTGATCATTTTTTTGAGCTTGAATCAAATGAATCAAGCTTGACGAATTCAAAAAATTGAGGCTCAAGTTGTTCAGGCTCAGTTCAATTCGTTAAGCTCGATATTGTGATAAAGTTATAGGTTTTAGTTTGGGCTTGCGCTCAAGCTCAAAACGTGAAATTATCTTATAATTTATAAAAAATTAATACATTATTATAATTTTTATATATAAATATTATATTTTTTAAAAAATACAAACTTGCGAGCCGACTAGCGAACCTGCATATAAGAATTATTTGGCTCGAGATTGACTCAAGTTGAAACACTTTCTGAGCTAGCTCATTGGGATTCACAAGTTGACTCGATTTATTTGGATTCCTACCACCAATGTGCAGAACTTGCTTGCACATTACTCATTTTCACCACATTTCCCATTCATCTTTCCTCATTTATTTCTTGTCCATTGTACCAAGAGTTAGAACGTGGATTGACAGCCAATTTTTCCACGTTCTGCTCTTTCACAGCTAATGCACTCATATATATATATATATGTGGGATTTTTCAATCTTTAAGCCCTCAAATGTGCCATGTTATATCGTGGTGCTAGCTCTTATATTGAGCAATATATCGTGGGAGCATCTTTGATTTGGGGGAGTTTTGAAAGGAATGTGGTGAAGGTTTTGTCCATCTAAAATAATAGTAATAAGGTAAAAATTGGGTATTTCATAATAGTGGTGCGGGCTATTATTCATTTGGTGTTCATGTTTAAGAGAATTGCTTTTATGAAAGTCTACTATTATATTACTTATCAATAAAAGGGCCTACTATAATGTAGTGATGGTAAAATTTTTCGAAATGAATCGAGATAATGAAAATTTTAATGGTTTGTTTTTGCAATACAATGGGATTTTACTTGATGTTGAAAATGATATTTATTTAAATTTATTTTGAATTAAGAGCATGATATTATGTAAGTGTCATCGTATGTGATAATATATATATTTGCAATGAATTTCAAATGTTATTGATGACAAGTGAATGTGAAAGGAAAAAATTTTCTTTCATATAATGGAAGGCTGATTGTTACTTTCTTCGATTATTTTCTCAATACGTATTCCTCACTTACTTAGCGGGCAACCCAGAAGACTTACGCAATGCAATAGACGGTTTACTCAACTCGACCACTTAGCAAATCTCTTTGGGTTTCTATTTTGGTAGCCATATTAATAGTCAAAAGTTCTTATACTATAGAATTATTGTCAAATATAAAGTTCTGTTGCATCAAGAGATTACTCTATTGGTAGGTATATTATTCTTAAAAATGCTCTCAAAATATGAAAAACTATTCTAAATTTACTCAAATTTCTCGACTTTGATGAAATCAGATTTGAAGATTATTTTATGACAAATGTTTATAACTTGAACGTATTTAAGCTAATTATTTTTAAACTATTGCAAGTTCCATGACATTATTTTGGTATCGAACTAATTTACGTGAGTAATGTAGAATTTATATATTTAAGAATGACATTCCGAGCAATACTATTATAAGAGGGTATTAGGGTGAGCTTATAAGCTCCTTAAAATATTTTATACGATTTTGGAGAACTTATAAGATGGCAAAGAGTGTTTGGTAATTATTTTTAAAAAAAAGTATTTATAAGCTTTTAAAACAAGATTTTAGAAATTTATAAGCTTTTTTTAGAAAAAGAAAGGAGTTTCTAATTTATTTTTTAAGATCTTAACAAGATAACTTAATTTTGATTATATTAATTATAAAATTGCTATTACCAATATTTTATAAATTCAAAAATTTTATTTTATTCAAATAATTTAATGACTTATTTAAATTATTTTTTAACATTTTATAAAATGTAAAAACTTATAAAATCTTTTAAATAAACTTAGTCAAACACTTTCTAAATTGGTAGGGTGCTTTTTGATATTTTTCAAAATTTAGGGGTATATCTGAAATTTAGCCTAAAACCTTTAAATAGTCTTAAGCCACGGCCGCCGGCAACAGATTACACACACAACACGCACCAATTCTATTCGTAAAAAGCACCATGAACGAGGGAGTGCAGAAGAACACCCTGTACGTCGGCGGTCTAGCGGAGGAAGTGAACGAGCATATACTCCACGCGGCTTTCATACCCTTCGGAGACATCAAGGATGTGAAGACCCCATTGGACCAGGCCACGCAGAAGCACCGTTCCTTTGGCTTCGTCACATTTCTTGAAAGAGAAGACGCCGCCGCCGCCATGGACAACATGGACGGCGCCGAACTGTATGGAAGAGTGCTCACCGTCAACTACGCACTTCCCGAACGCATCAAGGGTGGAGAACATGGCTGGGCCGCCCAACCTAGTATGCTTATATTTGATTATTTCTACTTTCCTTTTCTTTTCTTTTCTTTTTTTTCAATAGCTTGTATCAATTGGCTGTTGCCTGCTGAAATGACTTCCGGTTCTTGAAATTATTGGGTTTTTTCAGCTCGAAGTTGAGCTGGATTCTGTTGATAATTTTTGGGTGAAAATCTAAGTTCCTTATTTGTGGTCCGAAATATAGTTCAGAAGCTAGAAAAAAATTAGGCATTCCAGTAAGAGAATTTGAAGCGCGACAGTCATCACAAATTGTGAAAGCTTCTACTAGAGATTGCTTGCCTTTTCGGTTTTGAGTTGTTGTATAAGTTGTGAGTTCTTCAAGTTGCTTGGTTTCCCCTTGGTATTTGAGCTAGAATCTGTATTAATTTGGGAATCCAACTGCTTTATTAGTGGTAATTTGTGGGTGAAAATTCAGACAATGGACTGGGATATAGAGCAAGGTTGTGTTACGCATCTGTTCTTTTTGCATATATTTAATTGAAAATTTAGGTTAGCAGATTTTTGAATAAGCCATATGTATTTTCCTGGGGAATTTCTGCACTCACCAGTTTCATGGTTTTAATTAAGAAGTTTCCCCCTGTAGATTGGATTGTGCCTCAGAAGGACAAAAGAGTATGATGGCAGAAACAAGGAGCGGAATGCTATTTGCATCTCTCTCTCTCTGTTAGCTTCTGTTATATGGCTTTTATTTCTTCATCCATCTGACTTCACTTCCCCTCTGGGTGTCAACTTTTGCTTTTTATGGCTTCTTTTTCTTTTGATCATGCAAGCATGCGAGCATTGGGTGTTCTTGATCTCTAGAATATGTATCTGGGACGTCGAAGATTAGCTAAAGATGGCTCTTTTCCAAATCTTGATCGTCCAGTCTACTAGCCTAGCAAAGTTTTAGGAGGTCGAAGTTTTTCTATTTCTATGCTGGGAGAAAATCCTGTGCCACTAGTGTCATTCTGGAAATTCTGAGTTTGGCTATGAGTATCAAGGAAAGGAATCCCTCAATGATTTAGGTACATGTTAAACTTAGCTGCCTTTCCTTGAGATTTGACTGCCTACTCCTAATGTGGGTGGATGTAGGGAGGGTGATGATTGATAGTCTCCACTTCAGAGAAATTGGATGAATTGGCAGCCATTGTATGGTAGATTCTACACTGACTTTTCAAGTCAGCATCTAAAAGTAAAATTGGAAACTTGCAAATTAAAGAATAACTTGGGTAATGTTTGTTTATAAATTATGTGTTTTGAATTATATATTTTGGGAGAACGAGTTTTGGGAGTGGGGTTGGGGAATGTGAAATTTTTATTAGAGAATATGATGTATATTTATTTATGAGTTGAAAAGAGTAAGAAAATTATTCTTTGGGAAAATTTGGTATGATTAGTTATGTTTTGGGAGGAGATAAGTTTTACTATAACAGGCAAATCAATGTCTTTTTGTTAGGTTTTGAGGGTATAAATGAATTTTAGTAGTATTTTTTATTATGATATAGTAATAAGATATTGTGATATGCAAATGTATGTATATGTGATTAGTAATAATTGTGATGTAAAGAATATAGGGTTTTTGGTCATTTATTAGTTAAATTGCAAAGACAATCTGACCATTTTAGGAACCTATTTTGGGAGAAAAGGAAAGCATATGTTTTGTTCTTGGAGAATATAACCAAACCAAGCCTTGGTATCCTTGGTCAGTGTGTTCTTAATTTGGTGTTTCTGTTTGACGTATGTGGAAATATAATTGTAGATTTTCTCATGAATACAATCTAGCTGCCAAACTAATAGTTGATTCTTTATTGCCATTTTGTCTTCAATATTTGATATTAGCAAAGAGCAAATTGTGTAATATTGGATACTGAGATTTATGTTGGTTAAAATTTCAGTTTGGGCGGATGCTGACACCTGGTTCGAAAGACAGCAGCAGGAACAGGAAATGCAGCGGCTTCAAGCAGAGCAACGAGCAGCAATGCAGGCAGCTGAAGAATTGCACAGGAAAAAGTTGGCCGAGCAGCGAGAGGGTGAAAAGGAAGAAGCTGATGCCAATGAAGATCCTATGGCAAAGGCTGAAGCAGAGGTTTTGAAGCAGAATGCTGGAGCCTAGTCTGGAGTTGCAGATGATGAAGCCTAAGATCCAGGGTTACTAAGTGATGGATTAGACACAATGCTGCAGATTTGCTTACATGTATTTGGGAACTTCTGATATACGTGTCTCAATTGAACTATGGGAACAGTTGTAAAGCAAACCAGCCCCTGTTATTTCTGAGATCTTCTCCATCTCGTGGATATGGTGGATCACTTACATACAATGAAAATGCAAAACGTATGACTGATTTTGGAGAGATTGATTTGATCAAATAGTTAATCTTCATAAACCTTGCGTATACCGTGGTGTTCCCAAACCATTTCAGATTCTCTATTCCAACAGGCATGTCATCCTTTATTCCACACCATAAATAAATGCCTAGTGTAGTAAATTAATTCTTTGAAAAAATGTTTTGTCATAGATCACAGCTGCTGAAATGTATCTCATGAAAATAAATTAGAATAGATAATCCAAATGACTTGTACCCATTAAACAAGTGTTGAGTAACGGTGATGTCCTGATAATGGATGGCCTCCATCGTATCAAGGGAAAAAAGGAAAAAAGGAAAAAAAAGCAAAAATTTGCGCACTGAACATAAATATTAACCAGCAAGTTACTTGGGTTGCTGGGCCTGTTAACTCTGTTGAGTTTATCTTGCACTTGGAAGCATCTTGATCTTTCGGAGGACCAGCAGATGCAAAAGATGAACTGATTTTCATCCATCACAGTTTCTTTTCTTTCCTCTTTGCAGCATGGCATCACATAATTTGACAGCATCTCTATTATCCCTCACATTGTGTACTCTCACAATATTTGCACCACCCAAAATGCCGGCTGTCACAGAAGCAATGGTCACTGGATCTCTTTGAGCTGCAATGGGCTGACCACAAATTTCACCCAAGAATCTCTTCCTGGAAGGTCCTATCAGTAAAGGAGCATGAGAGATAGCCAAGCTTTTCCTAGCAATCTCAGACTGAATGTCTGCCAATCCAATGAGAATGTCCAAATTCTGCTCAGTATTCTTAGAGAATCCAATTCCAGGATCTATAATTATCCTCCAAGCAGGAATACCTGATATCTCAGCATCTCTAACACGCACGTATAGCTCAGATGCAACATCCTTACAGACATCATCGTAAACCAGGTTCTCATGATTCTGCATTGTAGATGGATTGCCCCTCATGTGCATTGCGACATAGGGAACTTTAAGTGCTGCAACCAAGTTATGCATGTTTGAGTCTATCTGTCCAGCAGATACATCATTGACAAGATGAGCGCCCCTGTTGACTGCTTCTAAAGCAACCTGTGAATAAAAAGTATCAACAGATATTAACTTCCCTTCCACCTCAGGCATATTTTTGACAGCTTCGAAGACAGGGATTAGTCTATCCAGTTCTTGTTCAGGAGATAGCTTAGATGCCATTGGTCGTGTTGATTGTGCACCTAAATCAATGATATCCACCCCTTCTGCTATCATGGATCGAACCTGAGAAACAGCAGACTCGACGGACAAAAACTTCCCCCCATCACTAAAACTATCAGGAGTCACATTAAGAATACCCATGATGGAGGTTTTCGTAGACCAGTCCCACAGCTGATTTGCAATAGGAAGTACTCTTTTCATCCCATCCTTTCCAATAAGTGACTCACCCCCCAGTTTCTCCCATGCCTCAAAAAGTCCATCAGAATGTCTTGAAAGCAAATGCCATGATTTAACTGTATCATCATCCGTATCTAATCCCAATAGATCAATTAATGGGCCCATTACAAAAGGTCTCTCCCAAATTCTTTCATGTGGAATGGTGAGAGTATCAGTGCTAACTGTTTGGCTCCCATAAAACAATATATCTAAGTCAATTGGCCTGGGACCATACCTAATGCCAGCAGTACGTCCCATGTCTCTCTCAATTTCCTTCAGAGTTCCTAACAATTTATGTGGGTCGAGTTTTGTAGTTCCTCTAACAGCAGAATTGAGAAAGTGAGGTTGTTCAGTCACATAAGCAGGTTCAGTCTCATATAAGCAACCATGTCTTGTGATATGGATGCCAGATTTCTTCATCCGCTCCAAGGCATCATCAAAATTGTGGAGTCTATCCCCCACATTGCTACCCAAAGCAATCACAACTTCGTGCTCTTCAGAGTTAACTTCAACCAGACTACCATGAGATGAACGGGAAAAACACAAGCTTGCAGCTGTGAAGATGAAAAAAACATAGCACAACATATTAAATAGTACTTCAATAATGTTGCATTCACATTGTATCTACTGCAAACAGTTCTAATAAAAATTCTCACAGGCATCTTCATTGGTTTGGTAAACAAAAGAATGGTATTACTAGAGCAAAAATTGAAGTACATAAGCACACAGCACAGTCTGATTCCCATATGGTACTTTATGCTTCACTTGCTATGTTTTTGGCGTCAACATTATCCTTGAACAAGAAACAAACTTTTCTAGGATCAATTGACTAAACCAGTTAGCAATTCACAAATATTTAAAATATGCTACAATTACACAAACAGAACTTGTTCCAGTTTAGACTCTTCAAAACACAGAGGCAGAAAATATGGACAGAATACAAACTGAGACAGCAATCATACGAAGAACTAAAAAATGATTGAAACACCATGAAGATTAATGGGTACATGTTCTAGAAAACGAGTAAAGGCATTACCTTTACATGAATTCTTTGCAGCTCTAGCCCCATGTTTAATGGGCACCAGCTGTTTGATAATATTCATCTCAAGAATGGTTTTCACCAATACCCCATCTCTATTCTCCACATTTCTGCAAGAAATTATGCATATTACATTCTGCTCCGCAGCCACAGAATGTTGAAACAGAAGAGCTAGTAGCTAAAACCTTCATAGATATAAAGATAAAAATACCATCTTGAACCTTCCAAGAAAACAGGTGAAGCACAAGAATTATGCAAATAAATTTCCCTACACAAAAAGATTTAGAATGTGTGTAACAGTCAAGATAAGCTTAACAATGGGAGTGCAGATTCATCGAAGTTAAAGGCATAAGAACAGTTAAAAAACTGCAAATTTGAGACCTAGGGGCAATTTGTGGAATGGAGGGGATAAGGAAGGATATAATAGTCATTTAAATATTCTAAGGTTTTCAGCTACTAAAATGCAAAATCCCATTGTGCTAAATCAAAATTATCTACAGTGCTTCGGCACTTTAGTCTGTCCCCTAAAACCCCTCCGGTGCTGGGATTTGTGGGTTTTTGAGAGATCTTTCTACGATGGCTTCAATGGCTTTCACACAGTTTTCATTGGTGCCCAGGTTCTCTTCCTTCATCTTTTTACTCTTGTCAAGATCTTTATACCAAGAAATCATCTTATCTACATGCTTATGCTTTAATTCTGCATATTTTTACACAAACAAAAACATAAGTTTGAGCATATCTTTTGTTGCTAGAATTCTTGTTTTGTGTGTGGTTTTATGTTTGAAGTCTTGAATGTTTGTGTTGAAGATGAAAGCAAGATAGAGCTACATAATTTGCAAAGGATCAGCAACTCAAAGTAGTAGTTTTTTTTTCTTTTGGCTGAAGTTGGAATTCTGTTGGGACTGTTTTTAGTGTGGAATAAAGTTCGACACTATGAGATTCCAGGTGAAATATAAGGTATTAAGAGTTTTGTTACTTTTTTCTTGTGCAGGGTGTGCAGGTGGCATTTGAATGGGAATCCCTTTCCTTATATAAATTTAATGCAAATTCAAGACTGTAAGGTAAATAAAAAAGTACATATTGCAATCCCAAGAAACAAAATAACAGGCTCATTAGCACAGGAGGTGTCAGATGGAGAAGCTGGAAGTGTAGAAAAAAAGATTCGTAGAACCAGTAGACGAACTTCTGCAAGAACCAGGAAAAAAGTATTGGAAAGTCCAGATGAAAATTCTGAAATCAATAGTAATGCTGGAGATGAGGAAATTTCGACAAGTTCAGGTTCAGGGTCAACAGAGAATTTGAGGAAAACCCGAACTAGAACACATAAAAAAGGTTGAATCTTTACTAAATTATGTAGAGTAGTATAAAATTTCTTTAAAATTGGTACCTTTTCTCCGGTACATACAGAATTTAAATTGCAAGTTTACTATTTGACTGCGCGCAGCTCCTCCAACATCTGGGACATTGGAAGAAGAAGCAATTCAAAAGGTGACAAGGCGGAGAAGAACTAAGAAGAAGGCTGATGGTATGGGTAGTCAGGGCAGTGATACAGAATTTAGTGATCCTGAGGGGGACACATTTTCTTCAATCATGGATGAAGACAGTGAACAAGAACTGGTGTTTGACATAGATGATGGAGAGGATATAAGCTTTACATATGGATGGCCACCCCTAGTTTGTTGTTTTGGTGCAGCACAACATGCTTTTGTGCCCTCGGGAAGACGAGCCAACAGACTTATTGACTATGAAATCCATGAGAGGATGAAAGATGCTTTGTGGGAGCCTGAGAAATTTGTTAGGGCTTCTGGAGGTTGCGCAAGTAATGTTGCGGTAGCTCTTGCTAGTTTGGGAGGTAAAGTTGCCTTCATGGGCAAACTTGGGGATGATGCCTATGGTCAATCCTTGCTTTATTATTTAAACATCAACAATGTCCAAACCAGATCAGTATGCATTGACAATAAAAGGGCAACTGCTGTATCACAAATGAAAATTGGTAAGAGAGGTGGCTTGAGGATGAGTAGCATCAAACCATGTGCAGAGGATTGTTTATCAAAGTCTGAGATCAATATTGATGTGTTGAAAGAGGTCAGGTATCTTAGCTGTAGGTCCTGAATATTCTATCTAAGTTCCATTCATTTCTTGGAGTGTGCTGTTTTAGTGATGTCCTAGTTTAGTTTTGACATAATCATACTTGAATCTTTTTATCATACTTATATGCAGCTTAAATCTTTTTGATCATTCATGTACATTCAATTTTGTTTTACTTCTTCGGTATGGATGTTTAATGGAAAAAAGAAGATTTGTTAAATGGATGACAGGATGCATCTCTGTGGATTATTCAAATAGAAGGGATTGTCCGCCAATTAATGTTGTCCTCAACAGAAAATAAGTTCTATGGCTGCTCCATGGTTAAAATGAATGAGCATTATTGTCTCAAACCTGTGCTGGATTCTACATTATATTTCATCTTGAGGTCAAGATTATATATATTTCCTGATAAGCTATTAACCTTTCAGGCAAAGATGTTTTACTTCAACACATTCAGCCTCCTTGACCAAAATATGAGGTCAACCACATTACAAGCTATAAAGATCGCAAAAAAGCTAGGAAATGTTGTTTTTTATGATCTCAACCTTCCATTGCCACTTTGGCAATCTACTGAAGAAACCAAAGTGTTCATACAGAGAGCATGGAATCTATCTGATATTATTGAGGTCACCAAGCAAGAGCTGGAATTTCTTTCTGGAATTACACCATCAGAACAATTTGATATCAGAGACAACAATAGATCCAAGTTCACTCACTATGCACCAGAAGTGGTTTCTCAGGTCTGGCACAACGATCTCAAGGTTTTGTTTGTGACAAATGGAACTTCCAAGATACATTATTACACTAAGGAACATAATGGTGCTGTACATGGAATGGAGGATGCACCCCTCACTCCTTATACTTCTGACATGTCTGCATCTGGAGACGGTATCGTTGCAGGTAAAGCATGCCAAACAGATACTTGTAGTTGTGGAATGGGGCTCAGCCCAAGACTTTTACCACCATCCCCCCCAACCAACACAAAAAAATAAAGAAAAAGAAAAAGAAAAATAGGGTCTTCCGAAATTTTCTTTTAATTTAATAATATTTGAATAAATCAGCAGTGTGATCTTTACTAAACTTTTAGTACAGTAAGGTACATTTTGTTTTCTGCTGTTGGAAATGTGTCCATTATCACGTTAAATTTGCATTTTCACGACTTTCAGAAATCATGCCTTTGCATTACAACCTTTGTGATCCATGTTTCTTCTCCGTGATATTATGAACCAAATCTATTATGGGCTGATTTCTTTCATTGATTCTGTATCAGGTATAATGAGAATGCTCACTGTTCAGCCACACCTGATCTCTGATAAAGGGTATTTGGAACGTACGATCAAGTATGCAATTAGCTGTGGTGTTATAGACCAATGGCTACAGGCGCGAAAACTTGGCTTCCCTGCTAAAGAAGGCATGGAAGATGTGGTCTCTGATCCAAACGGCATAAGATCAATCACAGAGAGGGAATATAGAACGTTAGTGTCTTCAAGCTCATGAAGATACACTTTTCTACATGTAAATATATCCAACTGGGGTCTCGTCCCTTGGAACTCCATGGGTCTTGCTTAATATCATTCTTTCTGGGACTAGTCTTGTGGATGTCTCTTGTTTGATTCAAATTATAACAAAATGGAGAAATGAACTATGTATGATCATTACAGCCAAGTGGACGGATGAATATGATGAGTATGATGTCTTAAACATTGTTAGAGATCATTAAAGGTGTAATTCTTAGGGGACTTTGGTGATCAACAATTCTTAAAGATATGCAGATTCTAAACGGCTGATCACAATTTTTCAAAAACTATATGGCCTGATAAGGAAACCTCAACAGAAGAACGCATGCAACCAATACTAGTACTCTGTGGCTTAACTTTTTCATTTACTTCATTTCAAAATACCAGGTCCTCGGTTATATTTGCAAATCCCTTCTAATTTGTTAGTGGGGATAGATTGAGGCATTTTAGGTTTTCTTTTCCAATAGGCATGCCATCCTATTTTACTATGTTAGATACATAATATATGTCAAAAATGTACAGCAAGTGTGCATGATCTATAATTATTTTATAAAAAAATATTTAATACATTTGGCATAACATGTATTTATTAAAAGATAAAAAACATCTACCGAAATAGAGAATTTGAACTGCAGATTGAGGAGATTAGCTTTACTGCAATGATATTTTTTCCTTTAATTTTTTTCTTTTTCCCTTGTAAGAGCAAGTCAAAGAGAGCAAAAAGGCCCCAATATAAAGTACCAAAGTTTCCATGTTCAAACGCTACATACAAAGCTAGGCTTCCTGCAAGAAGTGCTCAGCTCAACCCTACTCAGAAAATTTTGCACATTCAAGCTTGGAGGCAGCTGCAATATCCAGAAACCACGTCAACTTCCCTTGGACAGGCTGGACCATTCTTGCAGGCAATACTGGACAGTCAGGACCAATATCATCGATTGCCAAGTGTGCTGCCTCTGCCTTGTTGCCACCAGCAACGACCACAGCAACATTGGAGGCCGAGTTTAGGACAGGAAAAGTAAAAGTGATTCTCTCAGGCGGCGGCTTGGGTGAATCAGTGATGAAAGTAACCCACTGGTCTTTCTCATTCAGCACGGGATGATTAGGAAATAGAGATGCAACATGCCCGTCAGGTCCCATTCCAAGAAGGACAAGGTCGAATTTTGGACAGTCATTAACTTCAGACACGCTGATCACACGGGTTTTAACGAGCTGCCTCATAACAAACTCATAGTCCTCAGCAGCTTGTTCTGCAGTCACTGAGTCATTGATGGAATGCACATGACTGTGAACAATAGGTACCTTATATAAAGAAGCATATCATGAGATGTCCAGAAATGGAAAAGAAAGAATAGCAAGATTGGCAAGAGAATTTTTTTGACTTTTCTAGCTTTATACAATAAGAGGGAACGGAGCTCTGCGATAATGCACGTTTATCTGCATTAAAGAAAGTATATTTCAAAAGCAGAGATAGAGAGATAAGAAGCAACCGCTTGAAATTTATTAACTTGCATTAAACCTAACACTGAAACAACAGACTATATTGACCTAGAAGAATTTGAAATCTTTATAGATACCATGCTCTCATATACATAAAAGCTGTCAGCAGGGAGTCATAGACTAGATTCATATTCTAACATCAAACAATGAGCAGGTTAATCACATTTTGCAAAAGGAAATCTGCACCTGTCTCAGTGGTTTATTGGATCAAATCCATACTGTCTTTGAGTATTAAGAGGAGAAACTAAATATCATATAATAAGTATCTGATATTACAAGCTCAGATATGGTACTTCACAAAACGTGGCGAGAGTATTCTCAAGGGAAGCATCTGTTTTAATGGAACGTGGCACTTTAAGAAATGAAATGCCCAATTTCGTGCACAAAAGTTTTGATTATACTATAAAATATGCGCAAAAAAAGAGTAGAATACTGCTCTATTGTTGCTCTCCATCTGTCAGTTTGCCCATGTCTCAGAAGCAACATCAAACAACTTAAGTGATGCACCAAAAACTTAGTAGAATTAAGTTGCTTGACTTTTGTTGGCAGATTACTCAGGACACTTTCTGGAAATGTACTACCAGACTCATTTCACAATTCCCGTGCAGTTGATGTGGCTTAAAAATAACTTGAGGCAATCAGGTCCTTTTAAAAATTTGAGATTTCCCAGCAGAAAATTTCGCCTAGGTTTTTGAAGAATATTTTGATGATGTAAAATGTTTTAGATGTGGGGTTCTGTCAAAATATGGGAAGAGTGTCATACAGAGGCTTTCTGTGCATCTGCAATCTTGCATTAAACTCCTTTCTATTTTTAGCTTTAGCAAAATAAGAGAAGAGATAGTTCTTAAGCTCTCAAGATTTGACAACGTCAAATCCTGTATAATTGAACTATTTATCTTGCATTATTCTTCCAAATTTATATCTGATAGCGGGCGACAGAGTTACGATTTTGTTAAGGAAATTCCTGGTAATCAAGCAGATAAAAGAACTGTCTTGCATTAGAACTGTTAATGGCATCTAAAGAATATTACAGAACCACGCCAAAAAAGACCCAGATTTGGATATGCACTGGTATTTGCCTAAACTGCCTTCATGTGAAACAAACAAGCTTACTCTTTTCATAATCCCCAAGAATTTGGAACAAATAAAATTAAGAAAAAAAAATGGAGAAGAAATATCACGATACTTGAAACTGAATCTTTAATAGAACTTAAAATGTCCTCTTTCAATTATCGGTATTCTTGAAGTAAAAATTCCCAATCCCAATATTTGGTATGGAAAAGGTACTTCAGTGAACTGATTATTAGAGCTCAATATAAGAAACTTAATCTGTCTAAATTGAGGGACTGAGGATCCCACTGTCCCAATGCAGATATACCTCCAGGAAACAAGGCTCACATCATGAAGGAAATCCCCTGACTAAGAAGAATTCAGTTGATAAAAAACTACCATCAAGAGTGTTACATTGCATTATCATTTGGACGGTGGCATGACAAAGTGAAGCTCATTTATTATTGGCTTTTTTCACCAGGCTATATTACTAGCAAACCTTAAGAATGACAAAACTGAAGCTTGCAGGAATTCCGTTACGGACAACATTGTAATCATTAAATGATTTTTTGTGCACTTATGATTAATATAAAAAGCACTCAGAAAGTCGGTGGATGCAAGAATGGAAATGGTCGACTGAGACAAATAGATCATGAAGTATGACAACATTAGCAAACAAAAGTTCTTACATAATAAAATTGTGGACACTGGTAATCTGGAAAGGTACCTTGGAAAAAAGACCATCTTTTGCAAGCTTATAATTGCTATCAGCATGACTTTTGGCAACCACTCGCTCGTCAGCCCAAAAGATGTACCACTTGGCCCAATCAACAGTCTTGATGTACGGTGCTTCACAGAGTTTTCTGCTAATGGCAAGAAGTGTGAAAATTGTATGCTACACAAGGATAACAACAAAGTGCCAAAACACAGGACAGAAACACACTTACATACCCCATCAAGGAAATAAGTGAACCACCAGATAAAGCAATGGCGAAGACACCCCTCTCTTTTATTGCAGCCTCTGATAATTCTGCAATATACTCGGCCAAATTGCTGCTCAGTTCAGCTGCATTTTCATGAATTCTCAGCTCCTTACCATCCTTTTCAACCCCAGAATGTGCCATGTTTTTCACAAGGATTATAAAACACACTGCTCTATCATGAAAATATAGGGCTAACTTTTAGTTCAAGTACACAAGACTCTCGCAATCGATAACAAACATTGAGATATAATCCACAATCAGATTTGATCACAATCAAAAAGGACTAAAAGTTTTTGGCATCGCAGTGATTTACAAAACTAAGAATCCCCACTGACATTAAATTAGTTTGTAAAAATTTCAAAATATTATGATCACACAGAACAAATTACTGAAATAAAAAATTACAGTCCACAATTACAAATGAAAATTCAATATGCATCAAATCAATTACACACATTCAAACTTCTGCATCCATTAAACCATCATGTTGCATGTAAATATCACAAACCAGAAAATAAAGAATAAACAAGGGGACAAAATTAATACCATAGCAACGATGAGGATCAAGAAGCAAAAAGATCAAGGTCCAAATCACTTAAATCAAGACATGCACATCAAAATAAGCAAAGAAAACAGCATTTCTAGTCAAAGCCCACAAGAAAAAACTTCTGTATCTCCATTTTCTTGCATGAAAAAGCTCAGATTCTCAGACCCACCGTAACAAAACAAGAAAATTACATCCTTGAAATCATACAAGAAAAAAAAAACACATCTTTTTTCAATAAATTATGCCGTATAACCAGAAGAGAGACAGTCTTACCGAGGAAAGAAAAAGAATGGATGTACGAGAAGGAAGTAAACTTACTGAGGTGGAAGAATAGAAGATGGGTATCAACTCTTTGTTTTTATATACACCCACACATGCCTCATGCTCTCCCTCTCCCTCCTTTTTTTTTTT
>JACGDI010005560.1:391626-406147 GCA_014898725.1 Jacaranda copaia
GTGGGTACCTACAAATTAATTTTACAGCTGAGAAAATATCAGTTGCTCAGCAAGAATAAAAATTTGACCTTTTTACCTTACGGAGCTACCCATGTAATTAAATCCAATGGTCAAGACAAAAATCAGTATGTGTGCATAGTTAAAAATGCAGTATTTAAGGGGAAAAAAACTTTTATAAAAATAGAAGACTCTGTCAGTGTTCCCAGATTATCTCTAGTGCCACTCAGCTATATTTTTGCAGCCCACATGAACTCCACCATGAAAGTGACAATGAATATTAATACTTAATAAGATTTTTATGGAAATATTTCTTGAAAGATTTACTTAAATAAAAATATGCCAATTTAGCAATATAAAATAAAGAAAAGTGGACCAATAATTTAATCCCAGATCAGATCTGCACTGTTTTATCAGTAGTCCTAAATGCAATTAGTAGTTGCCCAAAAAGAAAAAAAGAAATGTTATTTTATTTTCTTCTTTTTTTCTCCTCTTAGATTTACTTAAAGTTACACCCCCCTTTACATATCTCTTCTTTTAATTATACTTCTATTTTAACTTTTGAAAATCTTCTCTTACTTTCATGTTTCTTATTTTCTTGTCTACCAAAAGTGTTGCTAATTGCCCCTCCCCTTGTGCTATAAGCCTAATCTATTAAGAAAATTTTGTTCTTTTTCTCTTGATAATTTAGGGAAAATTTGCTTAAGTTCATTACACCCCCTCCCCCCTCCCCCCCTCCCAAGCCCAAACTCTTCATCTTTTGCTTACTTTTTGCCCCTATGAGAATCATTTAACTTAAATTTTGTGAAATTGTCTCCTTTTAAGAAGCATATTTAGTGAATTTTATCGATTCATACTATTAGCATGAGCAATTTTATTTTTATAGAGAATGATCAAATACATTTAAATTATTATATCAATATTTCACTTATAAAATATACATATTATAATTAAATATTACTGTAAAAATAATAAATATAGATTAAATATACCCATATTGATTGAGACTCAAATTCAAACATTTTAATTATAAATCCTCCATGACTCCATATTTTTAAGAGCAAAAATTAATTATGCATTTTTTATAACACCCTTATATTTCTTCACTTATTTTAATGCTTGGTTTCTAACTTGAAATTTTATTATTATTATATATATATATTTTTTTTGTGTGTAATCAAACTTTATGTCACTATCATAATGTTTCTATGAAGATATCATGTCGTCCATCATTTTCTTCCGTTTCTCCAACTTCCACCACCAAAGATGAAAATGATGAACTCATCAAAGGGAATACACACACACACACACACACACACACACACTTTATATATATATATATATATATATTTTCTATGTAGATTGTGTTACGTTAACATAAAATTAAATAGATCCCAATATTAACACACCATAATTTACGTCATTCAATATTTTTACATCTAATACATTTGTGAAAAACATATTATAAATCCAGATGTGGAAAAATTGGAAAATTCAAAGTAAAAAGATATGTCAAAGAATTTCCCCACTAATCATGGCAAGTGAAGACATTATTAAAGACTTGACATATTAATGGCACCTTACATTGTTTACTCCATTTGGGAGTGAAACAATTTTCTGGTTGGCAACATTTTTCTTTAATTCTAACTTTGGCAAAAGATGAGTAAATAAAAAAACAATGGATCCATGATCTTACACCTTTATTTCACTTTTCAAATACTTTTTTTTTTTATTTGTATTCAACTAATTTAAAAGGACAAATGAATAATTTGATAGTAAATTTCAATTCCAGTATCGACTGCAAATTCATATAAGAAATAATTAAAAATCAGTCACAATCCTCTTTATAAAAAAATAATAACTAATTCTTGATATCAACCTTTCATCTTTAATATTATGAAAGTATTTGTCACTAGCAAGATTGAATAATACTCCTCCCTCTATTGATAAAGACCCATTTTACTTGACATGAACTTCTGAATTAGAGTTGTGAAATCAAAAGTTTTATGACTTAAAATATTACCATCAACATAATGGCAGTCAGTGGTATTGTATTGTTACTTTCAATGAACTTGTGGTTTAAAAAAGAATTTATTTTAGAAGGAAGAAAGATCTTATCTTGAACCCTTCCAACAAGAAAACAAAAGTAATACATTTAAAACTTGTGAAATCAATAAAAAATTCTATCCTCAACTACACAGTGCTAATTTCTACACTAAATAATAAATACAGTACGACATCTGCAATGAAACTTATATTGTAATACTGTAAGTATTGGATGCCGATGTTGATATTTTTATTTACCTGTACTTCATTATAACGATCCCTTTTTCTTTTCTTTTCTTATTTTCCTAGTATTTGATGATAAAATGGAAAAGGCTTTCATTATTGCCTTTTGTTAAGATGTCTTTGCCACCTAAGTTACAACTTTCTTTCTTGGGATGATTAAAAAGCTAAGATCCCATTGTTTCTTTTAATTCCATTAATCACTTTTCTTGTTGAGTTTAAACCATCAATTGCTGGGAATCATAAATAAGTCATCTTATTGCACTCTTTTTTCACCTTTGTGTGTTTTTTTTGACTCCACAAAGAACGGATGATCATTGCATCTTCTTAGGTGAAACACTAAAAGCACATCATTTGTGACATAAATTAAACTATGGTCTAATTTTATATTATTGAGGCTAAACTTATAGAATAAGCTGCAGACTTTGTGGACCTGAAAGAGAAGTGATTAACCAGTGGACTAAATAAATAAAAGTCGTTAGCTTCTAGAGGTTATAATAAGAAAATATAGGTGTTAAAAGCTAATCAGAGGACCCATAAGTTTTTTTAAATATTTTTTTTATCGAATATTATGATTATACTACAGAAATAATGATAATTAATAATAATATTACCATCACTGTTCATAATAATAAGGGTAAAAAGATTTAATTTTATATTGCAATCTTATAACAAAAAAGAAATTATTAATGATAATAATTAGTAAGCCTAACAACTATACTTAAAGTAAGTAATTAAATGATATAGTTTGCACTAATTAAGGTATTATAGTTCTTTTTTCTTTTAGGTATGTATGAGCTTGAATTCGAACTGCAATAAATTTGATTGTAAATGAGTCGATCATGAATCCAATTTTTCTAAATCAAGCCTCAAATTTGAGTACAAATTATAAGTCCGACGAGTTTAAGTTTTAGCTCAAACTTTCAATTTGAAGTAAATTTCAGCTTGAAGGGAGTCATGTAGAATAAAATTAGGTCGACATGGTTAGAAACAAAGTTACTTACCTTCATTTTCTTTTCTTTTCTTTCTTTCTTTTTATCCTTTTTCCTAATTAAGTATCTAATGCTTTCTTAAATTAATATTGTAAGGTCAACATCCTTATCTAAAACCAACATGTTACCTTAAATTGATCAATTAGAGCCCCTTAATAAATCCAAATTTTGTAATTAAAAAACTCATGAGTCATGAGTTCTTTTTTTATTTTAATTTTTTTTCTTCTTGTTTACATCCTCAAAGACAAATCAGTCAATCAAGGGTTTTCATCATTTCGATTTTATTTTAACCAAGAGTTTTGGTTATTTACTCCCAAACAATATTTAAGATTAAATCCGAAGTTACTTTTTTTGCATAATGTTTGGCAAATTTCAAATTGATGTACATATATATTCTGGATTTTTTTCCCCTTCTTCTTCTCTTCTCCTCAATTTTTGATGCTTCTCCCTTGTTAATTTGATATGGATATACCAATAATACTCCACAGGGACATATCACTAAAATCAGCACAAAATATTGAGCTAGACTATCAGGTGTGATAATGCGATACATAAATTCTAACACTATAAGTATGGTTATTAATGATAAAAAAAATGATAGTTTGTAACTCAGGTCATATTCTCGAAATAAACCCATTTCCAAATCATTTACTTCTATTTTACTGATTTTGAAAAAAAAAAATTTAAATTCAAATTCATATTACATAAAATATATTATAATATTTCTATTTTCTTAAACCTACCAATTTGCCACTCCTTCCCCCACCTCCTCCTTAGCCTTATCTTATTTTAAATGGCTAACATCTACTTGAAAAATGGCTATCTCTTCTATATTTAGCACAAGGGGCCAAAAAAAAAAAAAAAAATTATAGTCAAAAGTGATTTTTTTTTCTTTTTCTTTTTTTTCTTGTTAGGACCAACCTCATTGCGAGGCCATTTCTTGTTAGGCATTCCTCTCTTTTGCAATTCAATTAAATGCTCTTAATTTGGACAAGCATTCTTGTCCACTTATATACATTACACTTCCTTTTCTAATTCTTTTCGTGTGACCATATAATAAATACTAAATTTTCATTTGTCCATTTCATCAATGGGCATCCCCTCTTATCATCTCATGTCCTTTGTGAGCTCTACTGTCCCGTGGAAATTCAGTACCTAATATGTATAGTTTTTGATATTATATATCTATGTCTTTTCCTTTATATATATGTTGTCGCTATTTTATCTCCTAACACTTGATGGTATAAGCATCTTTTAACCTAGGTCCGATCTTCATGTACTTATAAGTTAATATTGTTAGAACTATTCAATTAGGACTAAAGTTAGAGAAAATCATTTCACATATATAATTGGGCGATGTAGATTTTTCATAAAAATCAAACAATGGTGGACATATGAATATCATATTCCATTAAATTACACATGCAATAATTGCTTTACATCATTTAAATAATTCTATAAAATATATATAATATTTATTCAATTATTTAATATTATTATTTATTTCATCTCATTTTTCATCAATCATTCTTCATTTCATCTAACAATTAAAGCACACGAGACCTATGTGAAAGTCATAAATATGTCATTATGGCGACACACATTTCAATCACACTAGCTAATTTTCAAGATTTATTTGGTTTATCATGAATTTTTTAAATTCATTTATTTAAGGTTACAACTTAGGTTAATGGGTCATCCAAAAAGTAATTTCAAATTGGTCGGGTCAACTTGTAACCCGACCCAAATCCACCCAAAATTTTTGAGCTGTATTTCGGGTCAACCCAACCTGATAAATCCCAACCCAAACCCACTAATTTTGTGTCGGTTTCGTGTTGGATTATTGCATCGTATTAAAAATTGCTACCCCTAAATAGTTGCTTTACATCATTTAAATAATCCTATATAGTATATAATATTTATTCAATTATTTAATATTATTATTTATTTTATCTCATTTTTCATCAATCATTCTTCATTTCAACTTCAATTAAAGCTCACAAGAACTATGTGAGAGTCATGAATCCTCCCCATAAATGTCCCTAAATGAAACAGACTCCTCCCTTTGTTTTCTTATGAAATCTATCAAATCAACAACATTGAAAATGAAAACATTCTATTTCTACAAGAAATGTTTGGTCCCAAGTGATGATTTTTGAGATTTTTTTCCCCAATTTGTGGTCCTATTTTCTTGGCTAATTTAATTTGTCCCACATTATTGTCACACGGGCAATTTTAATGCTTCTAACTTTCCAATGTTATTTTCATTTTACATGCCGTCAAAACTTTATTGTTTTGGCTGGCAAATTTGTACAAATTAATTCATAGGCATAGATAGGGACTCCTCCAAGATGCACGCACCTACCATTTAATTTCAAATAAAGGGAATACATTTTTTGTCTCTAAATGTCTGTTTCATTATAAAGAATTGGGATGTGCATAGCTGTTTTTTTTTGACAAATAATTTGAAATTTCTCCTACAAAGCTAAGTATCGACATTGCCGATTTTTTCTCTCATTATGATGTTTTTGGTAATGTTTGGATTTTGAATTTTATTAAGAAAAAAGAATATTAAAAAAAGACTAATATCTATTATGAAATTAATTTTGCAGTTATAGATATAAATTATAGCTATGAATTTTTATAGTAAATATATATATTTTTGATTATAATTAATAAAAAGTATTAATTATCTATTCGTAGCATTGTACATTTGAAGTGTAATATATTAGTTACACACTATCCGTAGGAAAATTAATATATATAGAAAAAAGAATGATCATCAGCTGCGGATTGGTCATAGCGAGAGTTAGCTACGAGTGCCTCAACTTCAAATTTGGTTAAGACAATTTTGTAGCCAAAACTACAAATTTTTTATATCAGCTAAGAGTTGGTAGTAATTAATATCTTAGTTTTTTATAGTGAAAAATTATTATCGTATTATTTACAGTAAAAATAATCATAAATTTTTTAAATATTTTTATTATTAATATTCAAAATTGAAACATAAATTTGTATGCCTACATTTTGTACCCATTGAAAGATATTTGCACATATTTTCTTATTTCGCATGTGTCTGCACTGTGGTGCCTGCTTGAGGAAAGAAACGTGCTTTGGGTATTAAAGAATTGTGGTTGGGTCCAATGTTTTGAAAAAGTTTGGACTTTGGTTGTTAAAAATGGGGGTTGAGCTTGGGCTTTTTTTGTCAACTAAGCCTGCCGAAAAAAGAAAAGGGCTTCAGTTTTCCTTATTACATGGGAAGTTTTGTGTTTGACTCGAAATGTGCACGTTGTATATATTATATACATTATTTGTAGTTTATACTTTGATATAATAATATTAATATTAATTTATTGAAATGATAGAAATTCATCATTTGTAATGCTTTTTTCCAAAAAAAAAGAAAGAAAGAAAGGTTCTTCCAAATATTAAATGATAAGTAGGAATGTCAATGGAGCGAATTTTAATCCGAATTTGATTTGGATTCAATTCGATTATTTAGGATATTTAATCAATAAAAAATTCGATGGATATAATTCGATTAAAAGTTTGTAATTTGAAATAAATGAAGCGCTTGTGGATATGACTCGCTCCAATCCATTAATAATATGAATGTGAATATATTTAGTATTATACAAATAGTGCTAGTTTGGTTTGATTTGTAAGTTATCTCATGGTTATTTATCATGTGATAATTTGTGTAATTATTTATCATTGTGCTATAGTTGGGTTTGCATGATTATTTTTATGTGGGTTTACATGATTGTTGGTTGTTGTGTTTGGTTCAATATTAAGCATCTTGATTACACATATCAAATTACCTTTTTATCCCTACTCAAATGTAAAAATTCCCTTATTTGTCTTCATCTGTAATAGTAATATATTATTTGTCTTCATCTATAATAGTATTATTATTATTATTATTATTATTATTATTATTATTATTATTATTATTATTATTATTAACAACAACAACAACAACAACAATAGCTAACTCCATAATTTATGGGCAAACATATAATTTCAAGACAAAGAGCAAACCTATAGATAAATAAACCCATGGAGGTCGCAGGTTAATTTATCATTCATCTTTCACATATAAATGTGGGCTTGAGGTATTAATTTGGCCTAAGTGTTTATTATTATTTTAACAAAACAAATGATAAGATGGGATAAAAATACTGTATCACACCTTATCATTCCAACCAAACTAGTCAATATAGTATTATACATATGTATACACAAGGTTTTATAGCAATGCCAAAGTGGATATTTGGATGAAGGGGGTGATGAACTTTTATGCAATATATCAAATAAGGTATTTGTCATATAATTTGTTAGATTTCGAGCTTATTTATATTATAATTATATCAATTGTTTCTCTATTTTTATAATAGAAAATAATGCATGAAGAATAATTAGGTGTGGGAGTAGGTTAGGCTAGACTAGGCTAGGTTTTGCTTTACATAGGTCAGGCTTGTTGCATAAATTATAAGTCTAAGTTTAACCTATTACTTGACGTAGGCTTTTTTTTTAAGGCCTACCTAACCATTTTAGTTTTTCCCAATGCCTAGGCCTAGCTTGAAAAAACCTATTTTAGTTAGGATTCTAATTAGATTTAAATTTTATATAGTTTCAGGCTTTTAATAAGCTTAGGCCTATGTCTTATATTAAATAAAAATAATTAGCGATTATAATACATTTATCTAAACAAAGAGAAAAATATAACCAAATATTATTATAAGTTAAACAAAAATTTGAAATAAAATGGTTATGTATTAATCAAGAACACAATATATAACTAAAACTAATAAAATTAATTAATATAAAATATAAAAAATTATATTAGTATTATAAATATTCAAATATATATTATAATATAATTGAATTATAAAGGCCCGCCTGATAGGCTTTATAGGCATTTATAAAAGTTTATACCTAACATTTTTAACTAAATAGACTTTTTTAAAAGCTTAAATCTGGTATATTTATTAAATAGGCTAGGTCGGATTAGGCCTCAATTAGGCTAAGCCGTAGGCCCTTGATGGGTAGTCTAGCCTATTCCCATCCCTAAGAATAATAAGTAGGAGTCGAATGCCATGATATGAAAAGAATGCAATGTAAATCTCAATTTGATCAAAATGAGTTTCTTTTTTCTAAAATTTTGAGTGTATAATCAATTTATTGAAGAATCACATAAAACTATGTATTTATTATGCCAAATAAGTACTATTATCAATAATAGAATCTAAAATGCAATGATCTGGTGAATGAATGTGATTAAGTTAAATTCTATTATTGTTTTTAAGAGATCAATAGACTTGAAAATTTATTCATTAATATGTTGTATATAATTTTTTTTTGAAGATGATTGTTTTGAATTTGAATTCAACTAAATTTTTAGAAAAATAATAAATATATGATGATTTTTGAAGTATTCAGATTTGAACTTTTTTTGATATCCAATGGATATTTGACTTTTATTTGAATTCAAATATGTTTATACCAACTACAGATTTGATAAGATCTTGGATTGAATTTGGATATGGCATATTACTTTGAATTTGAACTTGAATCCAACATGATTCGATCCGAATTCGACCCATTAACAATTCTAATGATAAGTATGATTTCAGTGAATTGAATGGAAATTTTAGTAAGAACCAAATTTAATCGAATCAAAGTTCATAGTATGAAAAGTAAAATGTTGGAAGATTGGCTTGTGTAGTTACTAGTTAGTTTGTCTATTGAAAACGTACATAGGACTTTATATCGTGTAGAAAAAGAGAGAAAGAATTATCTTGTATATAAAATACTTGTAGAACAAAATATTTAAATCGAAAGTTGAGGGAAAAATACGGAGACTAATTTATATTTATATATAAAAGTGTGATTAAATTAATGTACATGCTATTTATATTTTTTATTTATGTAATTATTTTAATCATGGAATAAAAGTAAAGATTTTTTTTTAATGAAATGGGTTGATTTTTGATGAAGAATTGCATCAATTAATCTGCCCTAAATGGATACATTATATAACTTAAATGATGTGTTGGTTCACAACAAGTGGTTTGCATTGTTCCATTACTTACATATACACAAAGCCCTATGTGAATTTTATATATTTCTCAATCTCTATTCTCTACAATTATTTTTTTAGTATTCATAAAAGAAGTTTTAAAAGAACTCTTAAAAATTGTTGTTGATAGAGTTTGGTAATGTTATTGTATCCTGAGGTAAATTGTCTTAGCAATTTCATTGGCAATCTCTTTGAGAAGGGGAAAAATTATTTGAAGGATATTGTCATCACACATCAGAATCACAATTAATTTATTGTTCCCATCAAAGGTGTTTCAACATGAAGCATGTTTGTCATATGTCAAGTGGTTAATTGACCAAGTGAAATTGTCCTCTTATTTATTAATGAGTTTTTGGAATTCGAGCCTTAGCGAATCATAGGTATACGTATGTGTATTAGTTAAAAAAGTATACTTATTATATAATTGGTACATAAATTATCATATGGTTGTCTAAACGTGGCCAAATATAATTTGAGCAACAATTTTATCAAATTGAAAGTTGAATTATCATGAATAAATTCTTTTCTCTAATATAGTTTTTAAATTTAGAGAAAAAAATGTACAAAGATCACAACCCAAAAGTAAATGTAAGAATCCCCTCCAAAACTAGGAATTATAGGTCCCTTTGAATACAATACTTTGGTACCGATACTATAGTCCTGGCAATAATTCAAAATGTCATACCCATATCCATATTTATACTTACACTTATTAAAAATAATGTAATGGATATGAATAGGGTCTATCTCTATAAACTACCAATGTACTGATAGTTCGATATCCATAAATTACTCATTACCTTATACTTGAATTTAAACTATTAATCTAAAAGTTATTTATATTGAAATTAAATCAATACTAATGATAAATTTTTTATATATAAAAAATATAAAAATGTGAATAAGCAGTAACATGAACTAAATAATTTTCTCAATTAAAAATTAAACTAAATTAATAAATTACAAAGTTAATATATTGGAATAGCAACTTTTTTTTGATAATTGGAATAGAAATAGTAACAGCCAAAACATACAAAAACTTGAATGAACAGTAACATAAACTAAACAATTTTCATAATTAAAAATTAAACTAAATTAATAAATTAACAATGTTAATATAGTGGATAGCAACTTTTTTTTTTTTTTTTTTTTTTTATAATTGGAATAGAAATAGTAATAACTTAACTATTTTCATTAATAAAGTTAAATAGTGGAACTAGAGGTGTAAACGGATATTAAACGGATCGAATACATTATTTTTATATTCGTATTCATTTAACTTTTCAAATATTCAGATACGAATATGGATTTGATGAATATTAAAAAATGATATCCAAATTCGGATCCATTGGATATCAATCAAATTTGGATATATCCGTATCCGATTATAATTTTTCAGATTTATTCATATTTTATTAAACTTATCTGTATTTGAATTATTTTTTTATATTCATATTCATTGATAATTATTTAAATATCTATTTACAAATATCAAAATATGTAAATATGTAAATTTATAACAAACACACATTTTAATTAATAAAAGGAACCATATAATTTCATTAAAAAAAATTATAAAACAAATAACATAATTTCTAATCAATAATTGACTTTATAATTAATAATGACATTTAAGTATATTAATTATAAAGTCAACCAGCAATAATTGAGTTGATTAACTTTATTCTTCAATTTTTTTCTATATTACAATAATTTTTTAAATTTATTCTTTTTCTTTCCAATTCTTCAATTATAATTTATATATACATATATGGATTATGAAATTTTTATTAAAAATATAAATAATATATTATTTAATTAATATGTATTCGGAGCAGATATTAAACGAATCAAAAATGCATTTGTCATATCTATATCCATTTATAATTGAATATCGAATAATCGAATATGGATAATATTTGTTTTGAACGAATGCAGATAAATTTTGTATAAACGAATACAAATACAAATGATAAACGAATTTTTGAATTTCCATTCTAAAAATTATTTAGATGCCAATAGACTAAAATGCCACTGGGAAGTGAAAACCAAACACATCTTTTTCTTTCTAAAATGCATCTCATCAACCGTGTTTTAAAAACTCATTCCAACCATATTCATTCTCCACATATTTTGTGATACAAAATTCAAAAACTACGCTATCATTCTCCAGCTCATTGGATAAAAAAATTATCTCCATACCTATCAAATGCAACCTAAGGTCGGATTATGAATAATTTACTCAAAAAGAATATCCAGCGAATACATATGTGTCCTTTAATTAAAGCTTATAATGTATATATATATATATATATATATATTTAAGGGTATTGTTATTAGCACTCTAAAATTTGTTAATGGCACTCCAATTGATTTTGTCTATAAGAATTGATCATTATATTCCTTTATTTTCAAGATATCATTTAATTTAAATTGTTGGACAATTGGGCCCTTAGTATACTATTCTTTCCTATTAAATATAATCTTGTTTCACACATAGCCTTGACTCATTTCATTTCAAGCTTGATAGAGTACATAAAAATGAACAAATTATCTCATCTCGAAATTCAATCATCTTACTAAAAATATGACTATGAACTTCAATAGGAAAATGATAACATCACTACAAATGGTATAATTTCACACTCTAAATGTGGGTATTGTTTTACTTTATAAAGACTGCTGTGTAAAGTTATTTCAATCAGAAAAGTGAAATAATGGAAGAAAAGAGGACTGCAACTTGTTATTTTGGCCTAATAAATTATTAGCCCTAGCGTGGGTAATTTTACCCGCATCCTAAGTATCTACCACTTTTTGACCCATCCCAAGGTACCCATGAGGAACTTGTGAACAATCATATATATATATATATATATATATTAAATTTTTTCATAATCCTCACAAATAATTTGGAGGATATAACACATTTTGACATATAATGGATAAATGGTATTTAAATTTTTAGTTAAAAAACTTTTGGCATATAAAGGATAAATTTGAACTTCGAAATCTAATATAAATCGATAGATGTTTAAATATTTAAGTTGCACTTTGCAAACTAAAATACTTAACATACTTTAAGTATTTGTTCAATATAATATTTAAAATTTGCGGCATCTTTTATTAGTTTTATTTAAGTAATATTTGAATAATATTATGTAAATTAAAAAGTACATATTAATTTACCCTTAAGTATAAAAGAAATAAAAATATCAGTACCCATGGATTATTTATCATACATAGTCAAGGGTGAAGGGTCTACTATCTCATATCCAATAAAAAATGGATAATTTTACCTACGGATAAATTTATCCAACTCGTTATTAACCATTTCTGGGTTACCCACGGGTACCTATTTGCTAAATCTATTGTTATTTCAAATTAAGTTGGACAAGTTGAGGTGAAATGTGTTCATGAGTAATAGAGTTGAAAGTGATAATTATCATATTAAAGGGTATACTTATCTTGCAAATTAATTTTAAATTGATTCCAAAAGTAAGTGGATATTTTGGTCAATAACTTAACATAAAAAATTAGAATGGAGTGTGAATAACAAATTTTGAAGTGCAAATTTCGGTTCATGTGTGATAAGACATCACAATAATCCATCCCTCAAAAAGAAGTGCTCTCATCGCATTGTGAGAGAGTTTGTGATCGATTTATAATATATTTGGATTCTAGAGATAGTTCCCTTGTATATAGAATTTTGTCCTATGAATTCAAAAGGTAGCTATAAAAAAATAATACTTTGTTCCATATATACTTAATTATAATATTCTGATTGAAAATCAACTTTAGTATTGATACCATTTCTTATGCCCTAGGCTCAAGAATGTGTTGGGTGCAAAATTTGTAAAGCAAATAGGAGTTAAGATGCATCTACGGCATGTGTAATTAATTAACTTATAGATTATAAAATTCCTGTATTACTATACTCAAATCCAACTACAAGTATTACCAAAAAAATAAATTTACCGCTGCAATCCACTAAAATAATTAAGATTTTAATCCATTATAGTTACTTAGTTGAAAAGAATTGAGGGGTTGTTTGATTTTATTTACATCTCTAATTTTCATTTTCATTATTTCTAAAATTTGAAAAGTTAGTTAGTGCAAATGAATTGAAAATGAATTTGTATTTGGATGAATTGTTGAAAAAGTAATGATTATATTGGTTTTAATAGCTTGTAGCCTTGTAGGTGGAGAGAGATATAAATGATAAAATAGAGAGAAAAGATATATAGGTTATTGGGGGAAAATAAATAGGTTATTGAAAATTATGTTTTAAAAATAAAAATAAAAATAATATTAGATAAAAATATGTAAAAAATGATGTGTTTTATTTATGAAATAATAAAAAATGTGAAAATAAAGTGCGGAAATGAAACCAAACAGGCCAACAAGAATGATAATGAGGTTTTGAAGACTTTTTTAACATATATTCCCAAGAAGTCCCACCTTTTTGACTTATTGTGATATACACTAGAAAATATAAAAAAATTATCGGAACAATATTATTTTGGGAAAATATAATTAAATATAATTTTATTTTTTTTCTAAAATATATATTTTCTAATATATACATATATCATATGTATATTTTATTATTATTCTAACATTAAAAAAATCTCTCAATTCCATTTTCATATCAAAAACCTAACAAAAAAAATATTGATTTGACTGATACAATAAAAAAATATAAACAAGCATATAAAAAAATAATTTTTATATTTTTCAATAATCTATTTTCTCAAAACACATAATAAACGCATAATAAAATCAAACAAAAAACATAACCAAATATTTTCTAACCATTTCCATTAAAATAAAAAAAAATATTTCGTAACTCGGGAAATTTATAATTTCAATATCACTCAACCACGTAAATTGATTTCTTAAAATGACAATAGCACTATAGCAACATGTTTAATTACAAAAACCCAAACAAAAATTCTATGACAAATAGATAAGAGATCGACTATAACTGAATTAACAAATTCTTTTAAATAAGAGATATAAAAAAAATTAAATTAAAAAGTTATGATTGCATTTTGACTCAATATATAATTTTGAATGAGAATTAAAAAATATAATTTTTTGTGTATTTGTATTCAATTATTGTTAGAAGTAATTGATGCTGCTTTGAGCTGGAGGGTCAAGTACT
>JACGDI010005560.1:406247-446461 GCA_014898725.1 Jacaranda copaia
AGCATCACATATAATTAACTTTTAATTATTTTTATGTTATATAAAGAAGAAAGGGATTTCACACTTATATATTGATGTTTTTTACATTAATACACTTAATTTGTAACTTGTCAAGAATAGTCTTGTGAGTAGTTTCTTCTCCTACTAATGTATCCAAATCCACTATTCGTAATTTGTTCCTCTGGTAAATTTACAATTTTTGTCCTGTAACTTTGTCTGACTTGCATTTTTGCCCTATAACTTGCCAAATTACAATTTTAATCCTATAACTATCAAAAAATTATCCTTTTTAGTCCTTTCTTGCCGAAGCAGGCAAAATTCGCAGGAAAAGCTAATGTGGCTCACTGGCGTGTGGTCATTTGGAGTTTTTGCCTCGTTGGCAAGAAATAAAAGCTGACTGGTCATTTTGACAAGATTAGTTGGATTATTTTATCATTTTTGTTGCTTAGTTGGCAAAACACTTTAAATTTAAGAAAAAACTAGACACATATTGATATATAATTTATAATTATTTACTAATTAAAAAATAAAAAAATTTAATACACCATAATAATAATATTATTTTAACTCATCTACTTAAAATAATTTGATTAAATTTGAATTAAAAATAAATAAATTAAAAGTGAAAACAAAGAAAAAGAAGGGAAAACAAAAAAAAGGAAAAATCTACTGAAACTCATGAGAAAATGAGGAAGAAAAACAACTCCACTACTGGACGATATCGAGAGAAAAATGCTAAAACTATGGCTTGCTTTACAAAATTCAAGAAAGAAAATTCTGAAAGAGAAAATTCTCATGCATGGCACATGCAGCCCTATCCCTATTTATAGACACCTACGCCAGCTAATTGATTTGACTAATTAACAAAACAACTAACTGCTCAACTGATAAACAAATAGCCTTTTTGTAAACAAAATAAATGAAATGCATGCAAAGCACGTGAGCTAGAACAACCTTTCTCAACAGCCCCCCCTCAAGATAGGATTTGGTGAAAATTGACCAAACCCAACTTGGACATCAAAAGCTCGAACTACAAAGAACCCAGTGGCTTTGTGAAGGCATCTGCAAGTTGCTCTCTACTGGGTACGTAATGTGTTGCAATAAGACCCTGTTTCATTTGGTTGCGAACAATGTGGTAGTCGATTTCCACGTGTTTCATGCGCTCATAAAATATTGGATTGGCTGCAACATGGGGTGCTGCATTGTTGTCACAGCTCAGTGGGATTGGAAGCTTTATAGGAACACCGAAATCTGTAAGAATATAAGACAACCATTGCAACTCGGACACAATAGACACCATGCTATGATATTCAGCCTCAACGGAGGACCTCGATACCATAGCTTGTTTCTTCATTCTCCATGAGATAAGTGAGGTCCCTAGAAAGATGCAGAACCCAATCAAGGACTTCCTTGAATCGCAACATGTCACCCAGTCAGCGTAGCAATAGGCTTTAAGCTGAAAATCACCATGGGTTATGAAAAACAACCCTCCGGATGGGTAATGTTTGAGATAATGAAGAACATGCAAGTTGGCATTCCAATGCGAATGTCCAGGTGTGTTAACAAATTGGCTAAGTTGTACAACATATGCGATGTCAGGGCATGTTATGTTCAAATATAGAAGCTTTCCCACAAGTTTTCTATACCTATTGGGTTCTGGAAGTGCATTTCTATCTTCAGAATTGAGGCTATGTCCTTGCAGTAAGGGAGTTTTGGCTGGCTTAGCTTCAAGAAACCTAGTCTCCTTCAAAATATTCAACATATACTTCCATTGGTTCAGGTGAATTCCTTGAGTAGTTTTAACAATCTCAACCCCCAAAAAATACTTGGCAAGGCCCAGGTTTTCGATGGTAAACTTGCTGTCCAGATAGGTCTTGATAGCCTTAATCTCTTGCTCATCATCGCCGGTGATCAGGACGTCATCTACATAAACTACTAGTGCAGTGAAACTGTCCCCTTTCTTCCTGGTAAACAAACAGTGGTCATGTTCTGATTGCTTGAACCCATATGAATTTAGTTGCAAGCTCATCTCAAAATTCCATTCCTGGGATGCATGTTTAAGTTCGTATAGGGACTTGATCAACTTGCATACCTGCCTAAACTTGCCTCTGTTATAGCTTTCAGGTGGTATCATGTAAACTTCTTCATGGAGGTGCCTATGCAAATACGCATTATTGATGTCAAGTTGGTGGATTGGCCAGTTCCTTGCACTTACCAAAGCTATGAACACTCTCACAGTAACTAATTTGGCAATTAGAGAAAAGGAATCAAAATAGTCGACCCCCTCAATTTGACTGTATCCCTTTGCCTCCAAACGTGCCTTGTACCTCTCCACTGAGCCATTCGAGTTATATTTCACATGTAGATCCACTTGAAACCTATGGCGTTCTTTGTCTGTAGTAGCTTGGTCATCTCTCACATTTGATTTCTTTCAAGAGCATTCAATTTCTCCTTCATAGCTCGTATCCATCTTATATTAGCACATTCCTATTTATAAGACTTAGGTTCACAGTTAATAGACACAAGAGCTAAAAAATCAATGTGCTGGTAGTTGTCTGAAGTGTAACAAGAGGTTTTAGGCTAGGGTTGATGACTAACATGGACTGCGTTATCTGACCTAATGCTAGTAGTACGAGTGTTGTGGGTAGCACTAGACCATAATCTTTCAACTAAGTGGGCTTATGCCTGACTCGATCACTTTGTCTAATAACCACATGATTGTGTGTTGGTATGGAAGTGTTGAAAATAAAAATGAAAACTGTAGAGGAAAAACTTGTCTTTTTATTCAGCTGGAAGTAGCCTTTATATAGGCTATACATGAAACAAGAAAAACAAATGCACAAACAATTAACTCCTAGAAATCTGCCACTATCCAACAGAATCAGAAAATTGAGATAATCATCATCTAATTTAGTTTCTAAAAATTAGCAACCATATCAACTACTCTAAAGACCTGGTCTAAACTTCTTCCAATTATTCTCAGCAATCCCTCTCCTAAACTAATGTTCCTAACTCAGTTTACGAGGACATATATTCTGCAGATGAACAGACTCCAAGCATCCCTTTGAATTTGAAAAAACTTTCTTTCTTCAAGGTTTTTGTAAAGATGTTTGCTACTTGATCTTGGCCCTTGCAATAAAGTAATTCAGTTATGCCATTTTGTGTAAGGTCTCTTAGAAAGTGATACCTTACATCGATATGTTTGCTTCTCCCATGGAATACTGGATTCTTTGATAATTTTATTGCCGAACTATTATCATAGTAAATAGGAGTAGCCCTTATTTACTTGTCTTCAATTTCCTTAAGCAATTTCTTAAGCCAAATGGTCTGACATGCACACGCTGTAGCTGCAACATATTCGGTTTCTGTAGTGGATAGTATCACTATTGGCTGCTTTTTAGAAGACCATGAAATTGCATTTAATCCTAGCAAGAACACGAAACCAGTAGTACTTTTCCTGTCATCTCGATCCCCTGTATAATCACTGTCTGTGTACCCCAAGAATTTTGAGTTTTCTCCTTTTTTGTACCATAAACCATGATTGGTTGTCCTTTGCAAGTATCTCAATATGCGCTTTGCCACTAATAAGTGTGATTGCTTTGGCTTGTCCATGTATCTGCTGATTAAACTAACTGCATAGATTATGTCAGGCCTAGTTGTCGTGAGATACATTAAGCTTCCCACCATCTGCTTGTAGTAGGTCCCATCAACTTCTTTTCCTTTTGGATCTTTGTCTAGTCTTATGCTTGGATCAACAGGTGTACAAACTGAATTGCACTTCTCCATCTAAAATTTAGTCAGAATTTCTTGCACATATTTTTTCTAAGAAACAAAAATTCCTTTATTGGACTGAACCACCTCAAGTCCAAGGAAATAGTGTAATTTTCCCAAGTTAGTCATATCAAATTCCTTCATCATGGAGGCCTTAAACTTGTCAAACATAATCTCACTATTTCCAGTAAAGATCAAGTCATCCACATATAAACAAATAATAAGAATATTACCTCCATCATACCTGATGTAAAGAGTTTGTTCGTATGGACACTTTTGAAATCCCTTCTTTGCAAAATAAGCATCAATGTGGCTATACCAAGCCCTTGGTGCTTGTTTCAATCCATATAGAGCCTTCTTCAATCTATACACCATATGCTCTTCACCAGGTCTAATATATCCAAGAGGTTGATCAACATACACTTCCTCTTGTAACTCACCATGTAAAAATGCTGACTTTACATCCAGCTGATATAATAGCCATTCATTTTGAGCTGCCAATCCCAAAATCATTCTAATTGTGTCATGCCTTGCTACCGGTGTAAAAACTTCCCCAAAATCAACTCCAAATCTCTATTTGTACCCTTTTGCCACTAGCCTGGCCTTATATTTGTCGATCCCTCCATTTTCTTTTAGCTTTGTCTTAAACACCCATTTAACTCCAATATTTTTCTGTCCTTTTGGCAAAGCTGTCAGGTCCCAAGTATTATTTTTGCTGATGGCTGATATCTCCTCATCCATTGCTTTAATCCATTTTGGTTCTTTAATAGCTTCTTCAAAGCAAATTGGATCACATTCTGTATACAGACAAAAATAAGCTAAAGTATCATCAATTTGCCTAATTCCACTTACCTCATAGTCTGCCATCCAGGTAGGCCTCTTTCATAATCTTTGAATTCTTGGGCTTTGCTCAACATGTTCAGTTTCCATAGTTTGCTCCACATTTTGCTGGTTTGTTCTATTATCAATTTGCTCATCCTCATCAAAACTTGTAGGTACAAGTTGTTCTTTTCTTTCTTCATTCTATTCCCAAACTTCTTCTTCATTAAATATCACAACTCTGCTCACTATAATCTTCTTTGTAGTGGGATTATACAATTTGTAAGCTTTAGAATCATTTGCTATCCCAAGAAACACACACCTTTCCCCTTTGTTGTCTAACTTTTTTCTTTTTACATCTGGAACATGTGCATAACAAATACAACCAATATTTTAAAATGACTTACATTTTGTTTTCTCCCATTCCAAGCTTCTTCTGGTGTGATGTTCTGCATAGCTAATGTTGGGCTTCTGTTCAGAATGTGTACACTCTAATTTGCTGCTTCAGGCCAAAATTCCTTTGGTACTTTGCTTCAAACCAGCATGCTTCTCACCATGTTCATAATTGTTCTGTTCTTTCTCTCGCAGACTCCATTTTATTGTGGAGTGTGGACAATAGTTTTCTGTCTTTTTATACCATGCATATCACAAAATTTTGAGAGCTCTTGTGAGCAATACTCCCCACCTCTATCTGTACGTAACACCTTAATTATTCTTCCTGCTTCATTTTCTACCATTTCCTTAAACTTCTTGAAGATCTCAAAAACTTCAAATTTTTCTGCGAGAAAATATACCCAAGTTTTCCTATTGAAATCATCTATAAAAGATATAAAATACCTTTTGCCTCCATTTGAAGTAGGGTTGATGGGCCCATATATGTCTGAATGGACAATCTCCAATGCTTCTTTTGCTCTCAAAGTTCTCCCTTTCTGAAAAGGTTCCTTGTGTTGCTTTCCTATAACACATTCTTCACAAATACTTGAATGATTTTGAAAGTTTGGAAGACCATTTACCATATTTTTTCGCTGTAATGTTTGTAGTCCTCCAAAATTCAAGTGGCCATATCTAAAATGCCACAACTAGGCTGTCTCTTTCAGTTGAGCTGTAAAACATGTCTGCTCAATATGATTAAGATTAATTGTAAACATTCTATTAGCAGTCATGTTTACCTGAGCTATCAAGCCATGCTTAGCATTTTGGATTCTGCACATGCCATCCTTTATAATTACTTCATGGCCTTTCTTTTGTAACTACCCAATACTAAGCAAGTTAGTCTTTAAACTTGATACAAAAAGTACATTTACAAAGAGTACATTGGAGATTGTCTGTATTGCACCTCCTTTTGCCTTAATTTTGACTTGTCCTTTCCCCATAACTGAAATTTTTGAGTTGTCTCCTAACTTTACACTATCTCTAAATGTTTCATCTAAGCGAAGACCTCCTTATTACCACATATATGATTGCTGCATCCTGTGTCTAAATACCACATATTCTTATTAGTCTCCTCCTTTGCATTACAGACCATCAACAAAGATATCTCTTCTCCTTGATCTTCCTCATTTTCTGCAAAGTTAGATTCTTCTCTATATCCTTTAAATAAATTTGTTTGGCATTCAGATTTATAATGGCCATACCTATGGTATCTATGGCATTTTATATTGGACTTGTAGTGGCTCCCTCGTCCTTTTCCTTTTCCTTGGAATTAGTTTGTTGATGTTGATTTTCACCATTATTGTTACCTTTTCCTTTACCTCGATCTTTGTCTCTACCAATATATCTGCCAGTGCCTCTACCTCATCCTCCATCTCCTCAACTTGAATTGGGATGGTTTTTTGTTGAGGCTTTTAAAGCTAGCTCCTCATTTTCTTGCTGATTAATTTTCTGCTCATGAATCAACAAAGAACTCTGCAATTCATCTATTGACAATGCATTAATATCATTGGATTCTTCAATAGCACAAACAATAAAATTAAATTTTGGTGTCATAGATCGAAGAATCTTCTTAATAATAGTGACATCTTCTAACTTGTCACCATAACACGCATTTTATTGACTATTGCCATCACCCTTGAAAAATAATCTGTAACCAACTCTCCAAATTTCATTCGAAGCATCTCAAACTCTGAACTAAGTGCTTGAAGCTGCTGCCTCTTTGCCCTTGCTGATCCTTGATACTTCTTTTTCATGGAGTCCCATATAATATATCCTTGGAGGTGTCTTTGCAAAGAATTATCTCCAAGATTGAACGATCTATATCCTAAAACAAATAGTTTTTGGCTTTTAGATTTTTCAATTTCAATGCCTCTGTTGCAACTTTCTGTGCTTCTGTTGCGTCTAGAGCCAATGATGGTATACCTTCTAAGACTACTTGCCAGTGTTCTTTTGATCTCAGAAAATTTTCCATCAGCATATTCCAATGATTGTAATGTCCATCAAATCGACGAATGGAGGGTTGGACAAAGTTTTTAGATGCCATGAAGATGATTGAAAAGTGTATAGAAAAGTGGCTACTGCAGGATTTTCTAAACACTCCAAACTTGTCTCCGGTACTAAATGTTGAAAATAAAAGTGAAAAGTGTAGAGGAAAAACTTATCTTTTTACTCAGCTGGAAGTAGCCTTTATATAGGCTATACATGAAACAAGAAAAATAAATGCACAAACAACTAACTCCCAGAAATCTGCCATTATCCAACAGAATCAGAAAATTGAGATAATTATCATCTAATTTAGTTTCTAAAAATCAACAACCATATCAACTACTCTAAATACCTGGTCTAAACTTTTTCCAATTATTCGTAGCAGGAAGAGGAGGTTTCAGTTGGGTGATCACTTGGGGTGGTATGAGGCTCGCTCGAAAGTTCGTTGGTTAAGGCCTCACTTTTTGAGATCATGTTCTCTTCTAGACATGAAACTAGTAAAAGGGTGAAATTAGTTTTAGAATTAGGCTAGTAGGGAAATATTTCCTCATAAGATACAACATCCTTGGAGACCATCAGTTTATGGGAAGTAAGGTCATACCCCTTGCTTGCTTTCTGGCCAATACTGTACCCCATGAAGATGCACTTCATAGCTCTAGGTTTTAACTTATCCTTGTGAGGGAGGATATTTGTGGTGTAGCAAAGACAACCAAAACATTTTACAGTATCATAGGAAGGCATTTTGCCATAAAGGGCTTCATAAGGGGTTTTCCAGCTTAAGGTAGGGGTAGGAAGTTTGTTTATGATGTGAGTGGCCATTAGGATTGACTCTTCCTAAAATTTAGTTGGTAGGTTTGCTTGGAACAACACAACTCTAGCTATCTGTAGGATATGCTTATGTTTTCTCTCGATGGTGCCATTTTGCTGGGGTTATAAGCACAACTTTTTTGGTGAATGATCCCTTTCACTGAACAAGAGCTAGCAAGTTTGATTAGTGAATTCTAGGCCATTATCTCACATTATGGTTTTACTTTCATATTGAACTGGGTCTCTATCATATTGAGGTATTGCTTCAAAAGTTGAGGTGTTTTAGTCTTGTAGGTGAGGAGATAAGTCCATGTGGACCTACTAAAATCATCCATGAGAGTGAGAAAGTAACGAGCTTCTGTGAGAGAGGTCTTATTGTATGGTCCCTAGAGATCAATGTGAACAAGTTGAAGGGGGAAATGGACTTAGATTGGCTATTTAGAAAGCTCAATCTAGGTTGTTTTGCCATTTTACAGACGTCACAAGGTTGAGGTACATTATTGGTTTGCTTATGGAAGAAGTTCAGGTGAGACAACATATCATATGAAGTATGATTGAGCCTCTTATGCCAAAGGGAAATAGATTGAGTAACACTTTTATTTTCATGACCAACATCAGTACAACTATTACAAAGAGAATGAGAATCAACAGAAGTACAGTGAAGGTTTGAGGTTGGTGACTTGCTATATTTTAGCAATACAGCAAAATCAAAACTATTTCTATCTAGTATATATAACCTACCAACAACTCTCTTTATAACTAGCACCTTGTCAGTCTGCAGGTCCTATAGTAAGCAGTGGTTTAGGAAAAAAGTGAATTTAATCAATAATTTTTTAGACAACTTGTTCACAAAAAATAGGTTGTAATGGAACTTGGGATATGTAGAGTTTCGATTAGGGAAATTTTGTTTGCAAGCTGAACATCTCCTATGGCTCTAACTATTTTAATAGAGCCATTTGGAAGAAAGACTAGTGTCATAAGTTTTACTGGTTTCAGGTTTTGTAGGAGGTTCTCATTAGAGCACATGTGATTAGTTGCGCCCGTGTTTATTACCCATGCACTCAGTTCCAATAGGCAAAAAGTATTGAAAATAAAATGAAATGAGTCCATACTTGCAAAGTCATGTATATGAGCCATATTCACCATGCTCCCTTCAATAGGCCCCTTTCATTTCATAATTCTGTGTATTTCCAGTTGGATCAGGTCTTGTATTTTGTCATTTAACTCCATTGATATGGAAGTTACTAGCTCGGTGTCTCTCACAACCTCCACCAAATTAGCCATTTTTTGCCATTGGATTTGTTTCTAGCTTTCTTAATTCCTTGTACCAATTAGGAGTTCCATGCAACTTAAAACACATCTCTTTTGTGTGTCCATTGTGGTTATAGTGACTGCAATGCAAACTAGTTTTGTCAACTTTCCTTTGCCCTTGCTTTGTCCTCATGTTGATCTGTGTTTCATTATCATGCTTCCTCACATGAGAATTGTTCAACATCATTGCAACATTATCCACACTACCTGTGAAAACATGTTGCACTTCCTTTTGTCTCTCAACTCTTTGGATCATGGAATATGCTTTAGTGACAGTATGTAGTGGCTCCACGATAAGTATTTGATTCCTCACATGATCATACGCCTCATTTAGCTCCATGAGAAATTGTATCAGTTTGCCAAATGCGTTGTAATCATTCATCTATTTAGCTGCTCTGCAACTACACTGTGGAATCGGCAACAAGCATTGTAGTTCATCGCCAAGTCTTTTAAGTCTCGTATAGTATTGAACCACTGACTAATTCCCTTGGGTAATGGAGTTCATCAACAGCGAATCATTGCATTTACCAAACCGTCTCTCCAATTCATCCCACAATTCTTTCATCGTGGTGGTATAGAGAAAGGCATCCACAATTTCCTTCGATATTGAGTTTAGAATCCAGGATCTGACCATGTAATTAGCTCAAATCCACTGCTCGAATTGATCAGATCTTTCCTCAGGCATGCAACATTTCCAATTGATAAACCCTAACTTCAATTTTGCTCCCAAAGCTATCTTAGTTGGCTGACTCCATGCCAAATAGTTGTTTCCAGTTAACGGAGTTGTTACCAAAAGCATACTAGTGTGATTAGATGACTGGAGATGTAGAGGATCTCCATCGCCGCCTATGACTCTTCCTTCGCGCAGGTTCCAAACACCTCTAGCTCCTTCCATTTTCTTCCTTTTGGCTTAGGGTGCTAATGGTTAGGTCAGATCTGAATTGTCTAGCTCTGATACCATGTTGAAACTTGTGAGAAAATGAGGAAGAAAAACAACTCCATTACTGGACAGTATCGAGAGAAAACTGCTAAAACTATGACTTGCTTTACAAAACTGAAGATAGAAACTTCTGAAAGAAATCATTTTCATGCATGGCACATGCAGCCCTATCCCTATTTACAGACACCTACACCAGCTAATTGATCTAACTAATTAACAAAACAACTAATTGCTCAATTGACAAACAAATAGCCTTTATGCAAACAAAATTAATGAAACGCATGCAAAGCACATGAGTTGGAACAACCTTTCTTAACAAAATCCTCCCCCTTTCCCCACCAGCTGCCGTGGCCGTCTCTATTGTGACCAGTCTCTCTAAGCAGCTTGAAAGCTTGCCAGGCCCATGGCCAGCTTATTTAGGCCGAGTGCTGCTACCTGGAAGCTTACCAATCAAGGTGGTCGCCATGGCCACGGGTGAGTTTTTTCGCTGCCTGGCTTATGGCTGCCATGGCTGGTGGGCAGCTATGGTGTTTGGAGGGTGGGGTCTGATCCGATGGGTAGGGATGGTCCAAGTTTGGGGTCGGGGGTGATGTGGAGTGATATATATGTATATATAAATATATAAGTATATATGTGTGCGTATTCATACATTATATATTTATAAAAAATATTTATTTATATATTTATAATATATATTAAAAATATTATTGCCAACATGATGACAGATTCAAATTATCACACTCCCAACATGCCATGTCATAAATATATCAGTTTAATTTATTTTTCTTATTTGTATATAAAATTAATTAAATTATTTTAATTATGTAAGTTAAAATTTTTTTGTTAACATAGTAGATTAGATTTTTATTTCTTAATTAGTGAATAATCATAAATTATACTTATATTTATATAAATATATCAGTTCATATGTTATTTGTGTATATACATGTGTGTCATATAAATTATATCATACATTTGAAACTTAATTAAGTTAAATTATATTGTTAATATGATATGTTAGATTCTTATTGTAAAATTAGTGAATAATCATAAATTATAATATATATTTATACAAATATACTGATTTTTATATGATATGTATATATATGTGTGTTATATAAATGACATCATATGCCTGAAATTTAATTAAGTTATTTTAATTATGCAAGTTAAAATTATATTGTAAATAATGATAAATTATATGTAAATATATATATTTATATAAACACACATGTATATACATTTGTGTATATCTAATGTGTATATCTAAATAGATGTCTCTCTCTCTATATGTGTATATATAAATTCTATCATATATTTGAAATAAAAAAAATGACAAAAGATATGCATTTTGCCAACTAAGCAAGGAAAAAGACAAAATATATCCATCAGGCAGTCCAACACAACAAACACTCCAATTTGGCACACTTTGGCTAGCCACGTCAACTTTTTCTGTCTGATTTTTTGCCAAAGACTAAAAATGATAAAATTTTTAAATATTTATAGGACTAAAATTATAATCCTACAAGTTATTTAGCAAAAATGCAAGTCAAACAAAATTTCAGGACGAAAAATAAAATTTTACCTTTTTTCTTTAATTTATATTTTCAAAATAACTTAAGGCTATTTTATACATGTAAAGATGGTGTACCACCATGAATGACATCTAAATAAGTGAAGAGTCGTATTCTCAAAATAATCGATCATTACTTTATATATGTAGGAATGCCATGCCTCCAGAACTAATTAACGGTGAAGAGATCTAATAAAAAAAAATAAAGGACTAATTAATGATAAGACATAAAGAATTTTTCTGCCTGAGAACAAAAGTGATCCTCTCCTCCATCACTGGATGATCCACAAAAACCAGCGTACGTAAGACTCATACATCAGCACACAGTTAATTAATAGACCTTCTTCTGCATAACATGGAATCTTTGCCTTTCTTTCCACTCTTACTCAAAACACCGTATAAGAGAAAGAAAGGAGAAGACCAAGACTATCGCAAGAGGTTTTCTATAGCAAGAACAAATACAAAATTGACTTGGAATGTAATGAGCCTTCATTCTTTTCCCTTCGCCACCCCTCTTCCTTAATCATAGAGAAAAATAGTTGAATATATTCTTGCAGTGGGTCTGTTTTTAAGTGTACAAGAAGCATCTTCGTGTGATCGATCGTTCAAGAATTCTTTGAAAGAAGTTCCAGTTTGATATTGAAGTAGTCTTACTTCAGGTATTGCATTATGATATTCAGTTGATTACAAACTTAATAATGGAGCATATGATAGAATCTTGTGGCTTGGAGTTTCAGAAAATTTAACAATTTTATGCCCCGACATTTAAGTAGCAGTTTCCTTCAGATGTTAAAATTTTGAAGTCTAAACTTGTATGCTGAGAATCATTGGTCTTTTTCAGCTTTCTTGATTCCTTAAATTTCTATGATAAAAAGAATTTTGTGCCTTGTGGTGGATCACGGATAGAAAAAAACGATGTTCATCTCCATGTTTGTGAATTAAAGCATGGAAATAAGAATGGGTTTCTTCTGAAATGATGTTATACAACTTGTTACTCAAAAGAAATGACAAATTTATATATGAACATGCTAGTGGTGAGACATTCTGTCCCATACTTGCTGAAAGTATACATCAATCTTTTATTTAAAAAAGTTCTCAAAATTTCATCACATAAGTTATCTAGATATATAGCTATATAAAACAATACAATTTTGATTTTTCTTGATATTGTATTTTTCATTTTCGGACTTTAGGGGGTGGTGGAAGTTATAAAGGAGCTATAAAAGGACAAAGCTGAAACGATGGTCCTCTTAATTTCTACCTGAAATTATTGCCACTATTAGTTACTTTTTATTTCTTTGTTTCCTCTCAGATTTGTCTTTCCTTTTCCCTTTGGGTTTGGTAAGTAGAAGCCTTTTGCCTATCACAAATCTCTCTCTATTCTGAAGATGACTATTTGTTCTCGTATGTTGTAACTCCATCGGACCAAATAATGAAATTGAGAAATACTTGTAAAGATAATAAAATTTAATGAAATTCGGCGATGTACTTAATCCAACCAACAGGGATATGAATTTATTTATTCCAAATCAAAGTGTCAAGTAGAAATTTAAGTCCCAAAATCTCACGAGAACACCCGACACCCTCATTTTAAACTCTATTTTTAGAGAATATCTCTAAAGCAGTATAGAATCACTTTTCTAGGGTTTTTCTACCCAACTTTGAAGAAAATAGGGTTTAAATACCCAAATACCTTGCAAAATAGGCCATGGGTTGTGTGTGCTACACAGGGGTGCACAAAACTTGGGCCTCAACGCACAATTGCCTAGTTTGGGCAGATTGCTCCTCTCTAGGGAGCGACTTACTTGCGCCTTGCAGCAAGATTACATATTGTTTTGCACCAAGGCACGACCAGATTGCACCTCGGCGCAAGTCCCAAACTCCCTTTACCTAGATTTGCACCTGCATGTGATTCCCTCACTCCCCAGCACAAGGTGTTCTGCCTAGTATGTTGGTGTATGCTCCAACATCCTGTCTTGTTTTCACTACTGTTTTCACCATTACTCACCATTTGTCGCTTAAATTTCAAGACTTACTCAACAATCCCCACCTTGACTTGAAATTCTCCATCCATCATCTTTTTCTTCCCTCCTGAAGAGGCTATCACTTGAGTTTGCAAATGTTTATCAAATCCAAACAATGCTCGAATTTGATTTTTGGAACAATCTTACTCAATATATCTACCGAATTCTCCGTTGTCCCGACCTTGTCAACCAAAATAACACCTTCAGATACTATATCCCAGATAAAGTGATGTCTTACATCAATGTGCTTTATTCTTTCATGAAATGTTTGATTCTTTAACAAGCGTATGGTACTTTGACTATCACAAAATACTATAGTAATATTAGAACTCATACTCATATCATCAGTTAGCTCCTTTAGCCAAATGCTTTCCTTCACGCATTCAGTTAAAGCCATGTACTTAGCCTCTGTTGTGGACAATGCAACTGATGTTTGCAAAGTTACCTTCCAGCTAATAGTACAACTCAACATATAAAACACATAGCCTATCATAAACCTTCTATTGTCCAAATCTCCAGCATAATCCACATCCACATAGCCAACAATTCTAACAGTGGAATTTCATTGACTATATTTCAAACAGCTACCCACAGAGCCTCTTAGATACCTTATAATCTATTTTACTGCCTACTAATGTGTCTTTCCCAACTTGTGCATTTCATTGACTATTTCAAACATCTATCCACAGAGCCTCTCAGATAACTTATAATCTATTTTACTACCTACTAATGTCTCTTTCTCGACTTGTGCATGTACCTGCTTACAACACTGACTACATGTGAAATATCTGGCCTAGTGCACACTCCATGGTGTACATCAAACTACCAACTACACTAGCATAAGGTACATTAGACATGTGCTCCACCTTTTCTTCAGTACTCAGTGATAGATCTAATGAGAGCTTGAAATGAGCCACAAGTGGCGTATAAATTGGCTTAAACTTATCCATCCCAAAAATGCTCAAGTACATTCTCAATATATTTTTGTTGAGATAAGTATAACAACCTAGAATGTCTACTCGGACAATCTCCGTGCTCAAAATCCTCTTCGTACTATCCAAATCCTTTATCTCAAAATTTTCACTTAATAGTGCCTTTAAAACGTTGATCTCAGATATATTTCTAGAGGCAATCAACATATCATCAGCATAAAACAACAAATGAACGAGAAAACCACTACTACACTTATTATAATATACACAACAATCCCAAATGCTTCTAGTATATCTAATCTTGGTAATAAATGCATCAAACCTCTTATACCACTACATGGGAGATTACTTCAAGCCATACAAAGATCTCTTCAAAAGGCATGCCTGATTTCCCTTTCTAGAAACAACGAATCCCTTTGGTTGACTTACATACATTTGTTTCTCCAACTCACTATGTAGAAATTTTTCGAAAACAATGAATCCCTCTAGTTGACTTATGTAAATTTCTTCCTCCAACTTAGCATGCAGGAATGCTGTTTTCACATCCATTTGCTCAAGTTCCATATCAAATAAAGCTACCATAGTGAGTAACAAGCGAATGGAGGTATGCTTTACGACTAGGGAGAATACCTCATAAAAGTCAACTTCCTCTCTTTAAGTAAAACCCTTTGCAATCAATCATGCCTTATAGTGAGCATCCTCAACCTTGGGAATCCCTTTTTTTCCCTTGTAGATCTATTAGCATTCTATAATTTTTTGCCCTTTAGATACTTCAACCAGCTCCCATGTATTATTCTTGTGTAGAGACTTTATCTTTTCACTTATAACGGCTACCCATTTATCAAAATTTAGATGAGAAATAGCCTTTTTATATGTGACTGGATCATTTCCCACAAACTTCTTAGCTGAACTTAAAGCATAAGCAACCAAATCTGAATATGTAAATTGCTGTGGAGGTTTGATTTGCCTCATCTCTTTATCATGAGCTAAATGATAGTTCTATAGTGAATCAGTTTCTCGCTACTGATTATGTGATAATGAGCCTCACCAGCTTCATCTACCACCTTTTGGTTCCCTTTTGAAACTTGTGAAGTGTCAATATCAAACTCCATATTCTCCTCGATGCCCTTTTAACTACTTTCACCCTGCTCCACCATTTTCAACATAGCAAACTCATCGAATGTCACATCTTAGCTAATAATCACTTTCGAGCCCTTGTTATTAGTACACCACAAATGATAACTTTTGATTCCATCTACATAGCCTAGGAATATGTATTTCTTAGCTCTCAGCTCAAGCTTTCCATCGCGAACATGAGCATAAGCTGGACACCCAAATACCATTAGATTTGAGTAATTAGCAGGAGACCATAACCAAACTTTCATTGGTATCTTGTAGTCCAAAGCAGTCAATTTAACCTATTTACTAAATAGTAGGCAGTATTAATAGCTTTAGCCCAAACATCCTTGGACAATTTGACATTAAAGAGCATGTATCTAACTCTCTCCAAAATAGTCATATTAATCCATTTTGCAACTCCGTTCTGCTGTGATATATGTACAACTATGCAATGCCTCATAATTTTTTCCTTATTGTGGAACTCCTGAAATTATTTATTGCAAAACTTCAAGCTATTATTAGTCCTCAAGCATTTGACATCCTTCCCTGTCTGTTTCTCAATCAAGGTCTTCCATTGCTTGAAGTTGACAAATACCTTATCCTTATGCTTTAACATTACACCCATACTTTTCATGAGAAGTCATCAATCAATGTCAGCATGCACCTAGCACCATCCCTTGAGGGAACTTGAAAAGGCTTCCAAAGATTTGAGTGAATATAATCTAAGGTGCTTTTGGTCTTGTGAATTGCAATACTGAACTTTATTCTGTGTTGCTTGCCAAGAGCACATTACTCCAAAAAATCCAGCTTCTCAGTCTTTTCTCCACAAAGCAATTTCCATTGCTTAACTATGACATTCCTCCCTCATTTATATGCCTAAGTCGCATATGCCACAATCTTGTAGTATCTTTGAGTGATGAAGAAACTGCTATAGTACTATAAACTGTGCTACCTTGCAATATGTAATGACCATTTCTCTTATCCCCTTTCATGATTAGTAGAGCACCCTTGAAAACTAGCAGAACTTCATCTCAAGCTCTGTACTCACAACTATTCTTATCTAGAGTACCTAGCAAAATTAAATTTTTCTTCAGATTAGGAACATGATGCACATTTGTTAGTGTCTTCACTATTCTATCGTGTAGTTTGATACTCATTGTGCTAATCCATACAACTCTGTATAAAGCATTGTTTTTCATGAGCACTTTACCACCATCGTATTTCTAATAAGTGGTAAACTAATTCACTTATGGGCATATATGGTAGGAACAACTACTATCTAAAATCCACTCGAAATTCAAAAGACTCTTACTAATAGTAAGGATAAGTGCTCCATCAGACTCATCCTCAATAATTCCAACAACATCATCCCGTTTTTGATCATAAAATTCACCCGTTTGATTTAGCTTTACTTTGGGACTTAGATTGTCCTCTACTTCTTCTCCTTTCTTTTATTCTCCTCTTCACAACTAATCCTTTCCCACTTTCACTTTCATTACTACATAGGACATGTTTTCTCAATTTATTCGAATTCTATGATGCTTTCATACCCTCAATTGAAATTGCATCTCTCCCGCACAGTAAAGTAGTAACCAAGTGCTCAAAAGATTTAGGTTGAGAACACAAAAGAATTAATGCTTAATCTTCATCCTCAATTTGTACATCTATACTAATGAGATCCAATATCACCTTATTGAAATAATCAATATATTGAGTAATAGATGTAACTTCCTTCATCTTGAGGGTGTACAATCACTATTTCAAATGCAATTGATTTATGAGGCACTTCATCATATATAGACTCTCTAGCTTTGACCATAACCCTGTTGGTGCACTTTTTGTGGCAACCTTTCTTAGTATGTTATCTGTTAGTGACAATACCAAAGTACCATAAGCCTTCACCATAAATTCATCATTCTCCTCATTTGAAAGCGTCTCTAGCAAGAAATCTCTGCCCGTTAGCACTCTTTGTAAACCTTGTTGACAAAGTTGGGCATCCACCTTCATGTTCCATAGCCTAAAATCATTTTTTCCATTGAATTTTTCTACCTCGTACTTCATGGTGGACATTTGGTCAAATTGGCTTTGATACTAGTTTGTTGTAACCTAGTCAGACCAAATAATGAAGTTGAGAAATACTTGTAAAGTAATTCAATGAAAGAAACAACAAGATTTAATGTGATTCAGCGATGCGTTTAATCCACCTGACAAAGAAATGAATTTATTAATTTCAAATCAAAGTGCTAAGTAAAAATTTAAGTCCCACAAATCTCTTGAGAACACATAACACTCTCGTTCTAAACTCCATTATGAGAGAATATTTCTAAAACAATATAGAATTACTTTTTTAGGGTTCGTTCTATCTAACTTTGAAGAAAATAGGGTTTAAATATCCAAATATCTTGGAAAACGAGCCATAGGTCGTGTGTGTTGTGCTGGGCACACAAAACTTGCGCCTGGGTGTGATTTCCTCGCGCCCTGGCGAGTAATGTTTTGCCCATGTGTGCCAGGGCGTGCTCCAACATCCCGTCTCACCCAATTCTACTCCATTTTTTCGTTGTTTTCACTATTGCCATTTGTAACTTAAATTTCAAAGCACACGTACTTAACATTGTAAACTAGTAACTCAAACGTTTTTCTCTTAGTTGAAACACCACCCTTATATTTTGAGTAGATACAAAATGCATATTATGGAACCAACTGAAATGCTTCTGTTTTAATATCAATTAATCCTTATTCATGATCAAACTACAGTTGGCATTTAGCCAGATGGTAAAGACAATTCAGGTTTCTGGTTTCCCTTATTTTGTTGCTGCTGACGTGGTAAAAAAGCTGTTGGAGCAGTATACAGGCCAAGGAATGATAGTTGCTTTAGAAGTAAAACCATCAAAACGAGGTCCAAGGCCATATGCCAGGGTTCAATTTACAAGTAGCAGATATGCTGATGTGATTATCAGTATGGGGGCAAGTAAAAGCCTATATTTTGGTACTTCTTGCTTGAGAGCTTGGAAATCCGATGCTGATATTGTGAAAAATCCTAGAACATATGTGCATGAAATGGAGCAAGTGACTTTGCATTTCGGATGTCAGACATCGAGAGAGAAATTTTCAGTGCTATGGAAAGGGACAAGTGTTTCTGTCAAATTTGGGACTGAGCTAAGAAAAATGCACTTCCTCTTGTGCCATAATTTAGTTGAATACAGGCTTCAGCTATCTTATGAAAATATATGGCAGATTGTGCTATACAATCAAAGTGGTCAAAATGCAAAGCTTCTTCTCATACAGGTTTACTTAAATTTTTTTAAACATGCTTTATTATCTTACTGAGTTTTGTCTGTTATACTTGATATCCAAAATCATTCTCTTATCTACTGTTTCTATTTTTATGCATATGTGAGTCTATGCATGGCCATCGATGACAAAACCTATTTTCGTCCTAGTTTCTTGGGTAACTGATATTTTTTTTTTTGGATAGTTTGGTGGGTAAAACTTCAATAATATCAAACTCACTTTATGCAATAGGTACTTCATCCGTCAAGTGTGAATGATGTCTCTGAATACCCTTTAAGATTAGAAGGGAGAAAGATAAAGAGTGGGGGATCTCAACAATTTGAGTCCAGCACCCTTAAGCTCATTTACATCTTTAAAGAAGTCTATGCATCATGTTATTCTCTTATGTTGTTCATATACATTCAAAGCTGAGGGGATTTCCGTTAACGAGTTGAAGAGGTAAGATTTCATGTTGAATAGCCATATCATGCGCTATCCAATATACATGGGGAACGCTTTCAAGAAATATCTTGATCATTTTATTATTGGAAAAATTTCCCCATTCTCGATTATATGCCTTAGGAAATTGTTTATCAGCAAGATAGCCTGTTGGATTAAAGTTTTCATATTGGGTTCTTCTTTTTTTCTTTTTAAAGTGTATGACTGGAATGCTGAAGCTTTAATGGTTGAATACTGATACTACCTGTTGGATTAAAGTTTTCATACTGGGTTCTTCTTTTTTTCTTTTTAAAGTATATGACTGGAATGCTGAAGCTTTAATGGTTGAATACTGATACTACTAGACCAAGGAGTAAGAACTCTATGCAATTGCAATCCCTTATGCAATAGTTCCTGCATCTTCAGGTAGAAGTTCCACTACATTACATTGTGGTAACATCATGGTTGCTATGCTTTCAGGCGAAGACAATATATTACCTTTACTAATGACATATGATCCTTAGGAAATTACATGGTCACACAAGTTTTCAATAGCATTGGGCAGTCTAAAATGAACTTGCTATCCTTGGAAACTTCTAAGCAAATAATATATGCATGGAAGGCTTTGGGCTCTAGATCTTTGCACAGTCCATGATGTCATTAGTTTACTTTTGCTCCATCATACTTAGACTGTTATTTTGTCATGCTTCTATAACAATATAATCGTGTTATGTAGATATAGAAGACTAGTAGAACTTGAATCTGATATTTTTTCATCTTATCCTCAGTTAGTTGGTGCACCTCAAATATACAAGAAGCTCAATGATTCTTTTCACAGCTATTTTAAGGAAACTCCGGATGATCAGTTGATCAGAACAACAGACTTCACTCCATCATGCATTGGGCAATCTTCTGGTTTGTGTCTCCAACTTCCTTATGCTGAGAGACTGCCAAATTTTAGAGACTATTTTGTTTATTATAAGGAAAGTGAAAACTCGTTACAGTTGCAGACAGGGGTCCCCTTTTCTCACAATTTATCTCTAGTCCCCATTGTACATCCTCCTAGAGGATGTGAATTACCTTACAGAATACTATTCAAGGTGTGCAGCTTGGTACAGACTGGATGTCTTCCTGGCCCCAAGCTAGATGCAAACTTCTTTCGATTGGTCAATCCAAACAGATTCGATATTAGACATATAGAGCATGCCCTGGAGAAACTGTACTACTTAAAGGAATGCTGCTATGATCCTGTGCCATGGCTTATTGAGCAGTATGATAAATATCGCACATTGAAAGACCAGCCAAAGCGACCTGCTATTTTTTTAGATGATGGCCTGGTATATGTGCACAGGGTTCAAGTAACTCCATGCAGAGTGTATTTCTCTGGTCCAGAAGTAAATGTGTCAAACAGAGTATTACGCCGGTACCGGGATCACATTGATAATTTTCTTCGTGTTTCATTTGTGGATGAGGGGAGGGAGAAAATGCATCCAAGTGATCTATCGCCAAGGGCAGCTGCTGGGGATGTGAGCACAAGAACAAAGCTTTATGAGAGGATACTTACAACACTTACGGAAGGCATCAGAATTGGGAATAAGAAATTTGATTTTCTTGCGTTTTCCTCAAGTCAATTACGTGAAAATTCTCTCTGGATGTTTGCTCCAACCAATAACCTAAATGCTGAAGGTATTAGACGGTGGATGGGTGACTTTCGTTCCATAAAGAATGTGGCTAAGTATGCTGCCAGACTTGGCCAATCCTTTGGTTCGTCCACAGAAACACTAATTGTAGCTGAGCATGAGATTCAAAGGATTCCTGATATTGAGGCTGTAAGAAATGGAACCAAATATATCTTTTCTGATGGAATTGGGAAGATATCAGCTGATTTTGCTCGGAGAGTTGCTATAAAATGTGGAGTCAAAAGTTTCGTCCCATCGGCCTTTCAAATTCGGTATGGTGGTTACAAAGGAGTTGTGGCTGTTGATCACTCTTCATCAGTGAAGCTGTCATTGAGACCAAGCATGTTGAAGTATCAGTCATATAATAAAAAACTAGATGTTCTGGCATGGAGCAAATACCAGCCTTGTTTCTTAAATCGCCAAATCATCACTCTTTTATCCACCCTTGGAGTCAGGGATCATGTTTTTGAGCAGAAGCAAAGAAAAGCAGTAGCTCAGGTGGATGATATATTAGTCGATCCATTGAGGGCCAAGGAAGCTTTGGATTTGATGGGTCTAGGTGAAAACACTAAAGTTCTCAAAGAATTGTTGAAATGTGGCTATAGGCCTGATGAAGAACCATTTCTCTCCATGATGTTGCAAACTTTTCGGGCATCAAAATTACAGGATTTGAGGGAGAAAGCCAGAATGTTAGTCCCACAAGCTCGACAAATGATGGGATGCCTTGATGAAACTGGAACTCTGGAATATGGTGAGGTGTTTGTGCAATATTCTAGTGCTAGAAGGAGAAAGTTCCAAGAGAATTGTATTCTGATTAAAGGAAAGGTAGTTGTGGCTAAAAATCCATGCTTGCATCCTGGTGATATCCGTGTTTTAAAAGCTATTGATGTCCCAGCATTGCATCACATGGTGGACTGTGTTGTCTTCCCCAGAAAAGGACTCAGGTAAATTCACTTACCCCTAGCTTCTTAACTAACTTCAGACAAATCTAAAGTAACTTATGTGGCCGTTGTCTTGCTTTAATATGAAGACTTCGGACTTGTTTCTGGAATAGTAGCTATAATTGGAGAAACCCTTTACAGAAAAATTAAGTACGTTACAGTGATTAGAAGTGTTATTATATACATTGTTTTTGTATTTTCTTGGAGATTAATCGTTTGAAATAACAGACCCCATCCAAATGAATGTTCTGGGAGTGATTTGGATGGAGACATATACTTTGTTTGTTGGGACCTTGACTTGATTCCACCAAGGCAAACCCCACCTATGGATTACGATCCTGCTCCAAGCATAGAACTGGATCATGATGTGACAATTGAGGTATTGGTACTCTAATGCGTTTAACTGGGAATGGTATTTAGATCATGTCGTTCTTTAATTTTCAATTATGCATATGGATCTCCAAAGTAATGATGAATGTTAATTAGATCATACAAAGAGATATACATTCTTGTACAGGACAAGGGGTACATCTAAAGAAGCTAAAAAGATGGCAAAAGAAAGTATATCCATTTGCTGTTTGTCATTGTCATTCTTTTTATCATTTTTCATGTGAAATCCAGGGAATTCTCAGTTTCCTTTCTCGTGGCACTTTTGTTTGTTTCCCTGGCTTCCCTCTTGTGTGCAAATGGAAAACTAAAGACGAAAATATTGCTAAAGTATTAGCACATTGATTGTCTTCGACTTCATATTAAGTCATATATTTTACATTATTGTGATAGTATTTATTATTTATCATGAATGATGAAATCACTATTAAATAAATTGCTTTGTTTTACACCTCATAACTCTTCTTCAACCAAGCTTGGACAGAATAGATGAGCAAGCACAAATGTCAATGGTATAATAAAAATGTCTTCCTCGCCATTAATATGTTTGCTTGCGACAATTGTAGAATCTTCTGAGAATCACAGACTGCAGCAAAGATAAAATGCTAGTACATTTGATAATTCTTAATTAGTTAGTTAAGACATCTAATTGCTGTCCTGTATGTGTTCTGGCAGTAAATTTACTGCAAACTAATGTTTCCCATGCTTGCTAGCATAATTTTTTGTTTGATTTCACTGCATTTTGCATTCTTCTCTGTGCTAACAGGAAGTTGAGGAATACTTCACCAACTATATTGTGAATGATAGTTTAGGAATCATTGCAAGTGCTCACACTGTCTTTGCTGACAAGGAACGATCCATGGCATTAAGTCAGCCATGCTTGGAGCTAGCTAGGTTGTTTTCTATTGCAGTCGACTTCCCAAAAACCGGTGTCCCAGCTGTAATCCCACCTCATCTACAAGTGAAAGAATACCCAGATTTCATGGAAAAGCCAGACAGCACAACCTATGAATCTTACCGTATAATTGGAAAGCTTTTCAGGGCGGTGAGAGATATTGACCCCCACACCACCTCTTTTAGATCCTTCACAAAAGATGTTGCCAGGAGGTCATATGATCCTGATATGGAAGTTGATGGATTCAAAGATTACATCGATGAAGCATTCAATTACAAAACTGAGTATGATTACAAGTTGGGTAATTTGATGGAGTATTACGGCATAAAAACTGAGGGTGAAATACTAACTGGTGGTATTATGATGATGTCGAAGACCTTTGATCGAAGAAAGGATGCAGAAGCCGTTGGTGCAGCCATGAGGTCTTTGAAGAATGAAGCCAGATCCTGGTTCAAGAGAGGAAGTGAATCAGACCAATTTGCAAAGGCATCAGCTTGGTATCATGTGACATATCATCCTGATTTTTGGGGTTCTTACAATGAGGGGCTGAAGAGGGATCAGTACATTAGTTTCCCCTGGTGTGTTTATGACAAGCTGGTCAAGATCAAGAAGGACAACTCAAGAATGGTACATGTCTTCACTTGACAGGTTGTTCAGCTGTCGACTGAATCTGATATGAACAGTTCAGTTTCCAGCCCATCCGGGCTCACTTATAGTTACGTTTTAATAGTAACTCCCCAGACATCCTCTTGTGTACATGTGTGTGATCGAGTTTGCCTGGTCTAAGGGGCCTGTTATGAACATAGAAGAAGTGCTCGGATTTGATGTCTGGAACTAATCTTAATATTGGAATGCAAAGTTACGTACTATATATGTGCTAACTAGAATTGTAATGTTTCCAACTATATTTTCTTGTTTTTACTATCCACAGGTGCTAAAGATTAAATGCTGGTGAAATTGAAAAGCAATTCTTGTTTTTCATTGAAATGTTTTGGTTCTTATCCTCAGCAGTTTTTGTACTAAAAAATCACAAGAAAGATATAGGAATCTTCTTGACATTCATTCTTCACTTATGGTCTTCATATTCAATGTCATATTTTCACTCAAGTTTTAAAGGATGTATAAAGCTAACTCGGGCTGCCAATAGAGCAGATTTTAATCCGAATTCAATTTGAATTTTATCCAATCATTTAAAATATTTAACTGATAAAAGATTTTATGTATATGATTCGATTAGAAAAGTTAATTTATTATCCGAAACAAATAAAGAGAATATGGATATGACTCGATCCAATTCATTAATAATTCGAATTTGAATATATTTTAATATTATACATATATAATATTATACAAATATATACACAAGGTCCTATAACAATGCTACAGTGGATATTTGGATGAATGGAGTAACAAACTCCTATGCAATATATTAAATCAAGTGCTTTTTATATAAAATGTTGAATTTCGAGTTTATTTACATTATAATTATATTACTTGTTTCTCTATTTTTATAATAAAAAGTGATGTAAGTAGAATAATGAATAGGAGCCTAATGCTATGACATGGCAAGAAAAATGCAAATTTCGATTTGATCAAAATGAGTTTTCTTTTTATAAAACTTTGAGTCTATTATTAGTTGATTGAAAAATCAAGTATAACTATGTATTTATAATGTCAAATAAGTACTATTATTAATAACAAAACTAAAAATGCAATGATATGGTGAATAATTGTGATTAAATTAAATTCTATTCACTACTAAAAAAATGTTGTTTTGCGACGGATCCATTACAAATATTTTCGTTGCAAAATGTAACAAAAAATATAAAAAATAAAAAAAAATTGCGATGGAAAAATCCGTCGCAAAAATTTGAAAAAATTCAAAAATTTGCGACGGATTTTAAATACATCAAAATATGGCTGTTTTGCAACGGATTTGTAATCCGTCGCAAATTTTTGAATTTTTTCAAATTTTTGCGACAAATTTTAAATCCGTTGCAAAATAAGTGTTTTGCGATGGAAAAATCCATCGCAAATATTGTAGTTTTGCAACATATTCAAATCCATTGCAAAAATTGCCATTTGCAACAGATTTTTTTGTCGAAAAACTAAAAAAAATAAAAAATAATAAGAAATAATTTGCGATGGAAAAATCTGTCGCAAAAGTGAAAAACAAAATCATTTGCGACGGATTCAAATTATCAAATGGGGGAAATCAAAACCCTCATTTTTGATTTCCCCACCCATTTTTTTCTTCCCCTTTCCGTTTTCCTTTCTCTTTCCCTTCTTCTTCTTTTCTTTTTCATTACACCAGCCGGTTGGCCGGAACTAATGCTGGCTGACCGGCCGGCCAGCTGGTGCGCAGCAGTAGCAATTGTTGGCACCTAGCTGCTGGTTAGCACCAGTAGCACTACTGGTGCCCACTAGCCGGCCAACTTCACCAGTGGCTGGCTAGATTTTTTTCCAAAAAAAACTTTTTTTTTGAAAAATTAATTTTAATTTTTAAAAATGCTATATTGTTGTTTGTTTAATATTTCAGGTTTAAAGAATTCATATTTTGTTCCATCTCCATTAATTATGGTAATTCTCACAATTAAATTAAAATTTGACTATGTTTTAATTATCTCCATTATGTTTTAGTTAATTATTCAAGTTAGTTAAAATTTGATTTATGTGTTAGTTAAACTCAAAATGATTTATTTATTAGTGCTATAATTTGATTTAACATGAATAATAATTTATATATTGATTAAAATTTGAGGTAAATTTTTATATTCGTATTAAATGTTGTTATATTTGTTAGAGTTATGTTTTTATTTGAATTAAAAATTTTATTAGAATTTTGGGTTGAGTTAAATTTTATGGTACTATATATTGAATTACATTATATTTTTAAATTTTAATTTACTTTATGGACATGTTATAGGCTATTTCGGTGGTGGTGGATATCTTCGATAAGTGTTGAGTTGTATTGAGCTTTTAGAGGTAAATTTGCATATCTTATTTTAATTTTATATATTTTTTTAGTACAATACATTAGAAATATTTATAATTGGAAGAAATGCGAAGGAGGATGGGTCATTGGGAGAAAGGGTGGAGCCTTCTCATTTATTGTTGATTCATTTGTAATTGCTTACATGATGATGATCGTTTATGTTGGATGTATGTTTAATTATATTGAATTATGCATTAGATTTATATGTGTTTAGATTATGCACTTATATTGAATTATATGCCAAATTTTAGATTTTGTTAGATTTATATGTTGTGAATTATATATGCGATTATGATTTAAGTTATACATGAAACTTATATTGAATTATATGTTGGTTTATGATGAGATGCATGTTTGATTATATTGATTTATGTATTAGATTTATATGTGTTAAGATTATGCATTTACTTTGAATTATGTGTTAAATTTTGTTAAATTTATATTTTGTGAATTATATGTTTGATTAATATTTGAGTTATATGTTGTAATTATATTAAATTATACGTTGGTTTATGTTGGATGTGCATTTGATTTCCTTAAATTATGTATTAGATTTATAGGTGTTTGGATTATGAATTTATGTTGAATTATGTGTTAGATTTTGTTAATTATATTTGTGATCAGGATTTGAGTTATAAGTTGAACTTATATTAAATTATATGTTGGTTTATAATAATATGTATATTTGATTATATTGAATAATGTGTTAGATTTACATGTGTTAGATTATGCATTAAATTGAATTATTTGTTAGATTTTTTTAGATTTATATTTTGTGAATTATATATTTGATTAGGATTTGAATTTAAATTTTATGAATTTTGTGCTCAATTATGATTTCGTTATGTATTGAATTTATATATTGGTTTATTATGTTGAATTATCTATTAGTTTAGTTTATGTTTCTATTTTTTATTATTGTAATTTTATTTTTATTTTAATATTGCAGGCTTGGATATCTCAAGGTATTGAAATTTAGTATAAACCTTGTAAGAAAATTTTTTTGGCATTATTTTGTAAATTTTATATTTTAGTTAGGGCTTGATTTATATATTGAGCAATATTTTCTATTAATTTTTATTGTGATATAAAATTATTGTGATTTTATGTAAAATAATATTTAAATATTAGTGCATAGGATGATTAGTATGTAATACAAATAATTATTGATATTGGTTAATTATAGGTTTTAATTTGATAGAATGTGTATATTTTTTTTAAAAAACTTTCCATTGCAAATTTTAATTTTTTTAATTGTAATTACCAAATTTGCGACGGATTTGCAATGGATTTTTCGGTCACAAAACACCAAATTTGGGTTGGATTTTTCTGTCACAGATTTGCAACGGAAAATTCTGTCACAAAATCCGTTGCAAATATTTGCCACCAAAGATTTTGCAATGAATTTTTTCCATCGCAAAACAACATTTTTTTTAGTAGTGATTATTGCTTTTAAGTGATCAATAAACTTAAAAATTTATTTATTAATTTGTTGTGTATTTTTTTAAGGATAACTGTTTTGAATTTAAATTCTATTAAATTTTTAGAAAAATAATAAATATATTATAATTTTGGGAGTATTCGTATTTGGATTTTTTTGAAGATCCGATGGATATCCAATTTTTATTTGAATTTAGATATGGTTATATCAATTACCTATCCTATAGGATCTTAGATCGAATTTAGATATGACATATTACTTTCAAATTTGAATTTGGGCACAACATGGTTCGATTTGAATCCTACCCATTGATAGTCCTAAAACTAACCAAATAACTGGGTCCACTGCTAACTAATATAATAAATTCACTCAACTAAATCCATGTGACCTTAGTTAATTGATCAATTAGAGCCCCCTAATAAATCCAAATTTTGTAATTAAAATACTCAGTTATTTTTTATTTTAATTTATTTTCTTCTTGTTTACATGCTCAAAGACAAAATCAGTCAATCAAGGGTTTTCATCATTTCGATGTTATTTTAATTTTTAACCATATTTATTCCTACACCATATTTAAGATCAAATCGGACGTGACTTTTTTTTTTTTTTTTTGCAATAATGTTTGGCAAATTTCAATATGATTTACATACATATCCTGGCTTCTATTTCTTTCTTTCTTTCCACTTTTTTTTTTTTTTTTTTTAAATGCTCCTCACTTGTTACTTTGGTACAGATATACCAATAATATTTCACAAGGACATATAATTGAAATCAACACAAAATATTAAGATGGACAATTAGGCATGATAATTTAATACCTAAATCCTAACACTATAAATACAATAATTAATGATAGAAAAATGACATTTTATAACTCGATTCATATTCTTGAAATAGACGCATTTTCAAATAAGAGATTCACATCATTTACTTCTATTTTACTAATTTTAGAAGAAATTTTCGAATTCAAATTCAAACTGCATGAAATATATTATAATACTCATAAGGACATCAAAATCAAATCCGACCATGACTCACCTGAAAAATATCAGGTTTGAGTTTGGTGTTTTTGGATTTTGGTCAAATTGGGTTGGATCTAGTTGGACCCGAAACTTACCCAAGAAAAAAAGAATAAAGTTAGGTTGGTTTTGGGTCAACTCGTTAAACCTGAAAACAACAAATGAGTTATCTAATAATCCAATAAACCTTATCCAACCTAACCAAATCAGAAAATAATTGGCTAATTAAAAATAAAATTTAAATTTAAAAAATTTATATCCAATAATCTAAACAAAGAAAATTGTATCGAAAATTTTAAAAATCTTAAAATCTCCAATACACATCAAAAGAATATTTCTTTGTGGAGTTGTAGGCTATGAATAAATGGAGGAAACTATCTATTAGTGCAAAGAAGATTTTGGGATTTGATGGTTGTCATCAAAATTATCTTTGGATTTTAATTTGATGGTTTTGTCTTTGGACTTTAATTTTTACTATTTAGTAGTTAATTTTGTATTGATGATTTTCATCAAAAATTTTTATTGAATAATGGTTTATTACTCTTTTTTATTTGGAGTAATTATAGACATGGCAAGTTTTAATGTTATTATGTTTTTAACTTTCCCAGGTCTTAATGATTATGTAGAATTATAGATTTTATTGGTACTTCTACTCAATTATAATATCGGAATTTATAAATACAAAAAATTAAAAATATAGATAAGGTTGGGGCAGGTTTATTAGGTTGTTGGGTGATCTAATTGAAAATTAGGTCAATCTGAACCTGACTCAATTTTTTATAAATCAGGTTAGAGTTGAGCCTTCTAGATTTAGTATCAGTTAGGTTGGGTTCAAGTTTTGTATTTTTATATTATATCCATACCTCAGGTCAACCTGAACCCACTCAATCCACGTGAATTGACACCCTCAAATACTCAACCCACCATTCTGTCGACGAGGCGGTTGACTAGGCCCAAAACGTCATCGGGCTATCTCACCAGTTTAATTACCAACAACCTTTTACTCAACTGGAGTGTGGTTAGTCAGCTCGAGAATTATCATTGGGCCCTTATCTAGAAAGGCCTTCAAGCCTAGAAAATCCCATTATCTCGACTAGAGCATAGTTAGGTGACTCACAAACCAGGATACATCTTGACCTTATGAGGTCAATTGGAGAAACTTGAAGCAATTCCCTACCACCAATCACAGTTGCATTGAATATACCACAACCACCACTCTGTTGTATTAAATGTGTTGACAGGTGGCATGGCTCCATATTTATGAAGCCTACCTCTATTGTACCATCATTCTGCCTCTTCATTGAATATGGAGATCTCTTCCATATCTTGGGAAGAAGAAGAAGGCGCCACCTAGAGAAGTGTTTAGAAGAAAAAGGACCTAAAGGTCCTCAAATAAGGACAAAGGCCTTCTCTATAGGGACAAGGACATCATAGACATTTTAATATCTCAAATAAGATTATAAATACCCTATTCCCACTTTTCAGCAAGGTATGCCCATTATCACTTAAGCCCCTACTCTGTCGCGCTTTCTTTTGGTTGATTATATACTGACTTGAGTTAGAGTGTCTTAGCCAAGGGCTCCTTGGCAAACCTAACATTTGTTATTGATTGTAGAACTTGACCCACTCTCATCCTAACATGCTACCCAACTCATATTTTGATCGACTTTATTGTACCAAAGTCCAATTCCTAGATAATTACAGATCATACCATCATCAATAATATTTCTATTTTCTTAAACCTACTAATTTACCACTCCTTCCCCCAACTCCTCCTGGGACTTATTTTAAAAATGGCTATCTATTCTATATTTAGCACAAGGGTGGAAAATTTACAGTCAAAAGTGGTTTTTTTTTTCCTTTTCCTTTTTTCTTGTTAGGACCAACCTTATTGCTAGGCCATTTCTTTTAGGCATTCCTCTCTTTTGCAATTCAATTAAATGTTCTTAATTTGGACATGCATTCTTGTCTACTTATGTTACACTTCCTTTTCTAATTCTTTTCATGTGACCATATAATAAATACTAAATTTTCATTTGTCCTTTTCATCAATGGGCATTCCCTCTTATAATCTCATGTCCTTTGCGACCTCTACTATCCCGTGGAACTTCAATACCTCATATATATAGCTTTTGATATTATATATCTATGTCTTTTCCTTTTCTTTATGTATATATTATGTCCCTATTTTATCTCTATAACACTAAATGGTATGTAAGTTTCTTAAACTAGGCCGTTCTTCTTGTACTTACAAATTAATATTGTTAGAACAATTCAATTAGGACCAAAGTTAGAGGAAATCATTTTACGTAATTGGGCCATGCAGACTTTAATTTATACTCTTTCATCCCAAAAATTCTGATAAAGTAGGTAGAAGACACTGTTGATTCGTTTACTTCAGATTACTAGGTTGAATATATTAATTAATTCAACTTATGTAATAATTTATCACACATTTTGCTGAATTTAATGGAGTACTACTTATAATTATATTTCCAATCCAACAAGAGAGTATTTCGGCCAAAAAATGAGACATCCCACGTTCAAGCTCAACTATAACCATTTCTAATAGAGGAAAAAAATATACTCAGATTACCTCCACAATCCTAAAGTATACTATACAAAATGCCCTCATTTATTTTTCATAAAAATCAAACAATGGAGGACGTATTGGTAAAATGTCTATTAATGAATACAATATTCCATTAAATTACACATGTAATAGTTGCTTTACATCATTTAAATAATCTTATAAAATATATATAAATATTTATTTAATTATTTAATCTTATTATTTATTTAATCTTTTTTTTTCATCGATCTTTCTTCATTTCAGCTAACAATTAAAGCACGCGAAAGCTATGTGAAGTCATGCATCCCACCGTAAATGTTGTTGTAATTGGCACAATTAGCATAATTAATTGGTAATTAACTTTGAATGGATGCCAATTATGGTTGGAATCCAAAGATAAATTGTGGTGGTGCAATAGAAAAAGGAAATTGGTTAAGTGTTTTTTGTTGATTTGTCCCACATTGGTTTTATAAACTAGTGTGGACTAGTTTATATTAAATTCAAGTAAAAATGCTTGATAAAGTATTCTTTAAGGGGTTCATATGAGTGGATCACACGTGTGCCGCCGCTGTCGCCTGGCCTAGCTTTGGCTCTGGGTCACGAGCGTAGGCGTTAGGGCCAATGTCTCAGTCTCAGTCTTATCTTTTTGGGACAAATTCAATTAAAAGATTGAATTTTAAACTTGACCAGGCTGATCGGATAAGGGATTGATCGAGTCATCTAGGCGTATCGGATAATGGAATTGATCGAATCATGATTAATCCGTTGGAGATCTTGGCAGATACTTAGGGATAAAGCTAGTAAGGATTAGGGTTTTTCTTTTGGTTAAAACTCTAATAAGCCTTTTTAGCCATCAAACCCTGGCAAATATTAAGCCTGGCAGTCGAACCATCTCCCACAACCAGCCCTAATCCTTCTCTATAAATAGACTCCCTTGGGCAAACTTGGAGATACACCAAACACCACAAACGCAGTACCTTTTTTGCCTTGAGTTTTTCCTCTTCTCCCACTGATTATCCTGTTGCTCGACAACCTTCTTATATTTGAGCCTTTCTACATTCTTATATATTGAATATACACATATCCATACATGAAGGTCCTATATTCTGGTGGTTTTGGCTATCTGGTTCTGATTTTGGTGATTGAGTACTAATCAAGGTGAACGAGAAGGAGTGCACCTGATTGTTTTGGACCATCTTATCCTGGAAGGAGCTGCGCTGTACCCATTGCACTAGTGATTTGGGGTGCTCATTTTTTCAAGGCAAACAGAATTTCTCTATGATTTGGTTGGTTGATTGATTTTGTTATGATATGGAATTCTTAAGATAAGTTTACTTTTAAATTTGGTATTTACTTTAGATAAAACTGACAACATGCTTTATTATTTTATTGCCTTAGTTGATATATGAATTTTGGCTTTTCCTGGACTCGCATCTTATTAAATAATTTCTTAAATTCTAATTTGCCTTGAATTTGACGTAAATTTCTGAATATGTATGCTGTATGTTTAATTTTGACAACGCATGTTATGTGTATTAAATATGATATTGCATGTTTGATTTGAATTTCATATTGATAAAGCGAACGTACTGCCTCAATTGTGATTATCTGTTCTAATTCCTGATAATTTGATTTGCATATTTATTTGCATGTTGGTATATCTTGCTGCGAATTTTATAACAATCTTGAAGAAACGAGTATTTCGTGTGTTTTTATCTGCTGAAATTCTGATTAGATATCCTGTCCAGGAATCTTGCCTGATATTTTTGAGTAGATATCCTATTTAGGAATTCAACCTAGATATTCTGCTTTATGGTTATTTTGTATTCAATCATAGCCGCCAGTTTTAGTGCTATTGGTGAAGTTGTGTCAGCAAAAGTTGACCTTTTTGGCCTTTCGAAAAGTTCTCAAGCCAGTTCTTTAAGCATTGGCAACAACAAATGAAAATTTGGCTGATGATGAAAGGTCTTCTTTCATTGATTTAGTTGACCATGCCAGAACCAATTGAAATTAATCCCAAAACTAAAGAAATAGCCGATTGGAAAATGAATGATCAGATTGTTCGAAGGGTGATTCTATCAGCTTTGTCTGATACACTCTTTAATGTATATTATTTTGATTTCTATTCGATTAAGTCTTTATGGGATGAATTGGATAGGAAATCAATAGTGAAGAGCAAGGGCTCAAAAAGAATTTGATTTTCAAATTCCTAAAGTATTAGATGGTTGAGGGCAAGTCTGTATCTGAACAGACAAACACATGAATTGATCAATCTAGAGCATTCCTTAGCTGATGCTGAGATGAAACTCCTTGAGAAATTTATGGTGATGTCAATTGTTGATAAGTTTCCCAAGTTTTGGGAAGGCTTCGGCATGACTTTAAAGTATCAAAAAGGGAAATTAACTTTGGATGATTTAATGATTGCCATAAGCATAGAATAGGAACATAGATATCAATCACACAATGTTCCTGTTGAATATATTCCTAAGGCAAATGTGATAGTAGGAAAGAAGAAAGTTAACTTGAACTCAAAACTCTAAAACCATTGATAAAGGAAAAGCCAAAATAAGTAAGAAATCGAAGGTTAACAGGCCAGCTGGAATTGTGGACAAAAAGGGCATTGGGCGAAGGAGTGTCCTTCCAAGAAAGCCAAGGCTAAAGCCTAGTCTACTGGACTAGTTGTCAACATGGTTGTTGGAGACACCAGCAAAGTTGGAGTTCCTGATGCATCCATTGATGAATACATTTCTTTTAAACCCAAATTATTCTCTATCTATGAACCATATGATTGGTTGATAGACACTGGTGCTAATGTGCACATTTGTGTTGATAAATTACTGTTTGTGTCTTACCAGCCTGTTAGCGAAAAGACTATGATGATGGGGAACTCAAGTGCAGCCAAAGTGTTTGGGATAGGATGTGTGGACCTGAAATTTCCTTCGGGGTGCATACTATCTCTACAAAGGGTGCATTATGTCCCAACAGTTCAAAGAAATATAATAAGTGGTTCTGTAATAGTTAGGGAGCATTTTGAGATTTCCTTCAAATCAAATAAAGTTGTAACTTTACATTATGAAACTTTTATTTGTAAAGGATATCTTTCTGATGGTTTGTTTAAACTGCGAGTTGAGAACATTCTTTGTTCAAATAAAGTTGATGTTTCTAATTCTCCTATCATAAATGTTATTGAGAGTTCTTCTATTTGGCATAGTCATTTAGGACACTTAAATTTTGGTTTTGTCAAACGTATGATGAACTTAAATTTAATTCCTAAACATGAAATTGAATGAGGTCAGAAATGTCAAATTTGTGTTGAAGTTAAGCAAGTGAGAAAGCCTTACCATTCTGTTGAAAGGCAAACTAAAATTCTTGACTTAGTGCGCACAGACATTTGTGAGTTCAATGGAGTCTTAACAAAAGATAATAAAAGATACTTTATCACATTTATAGATGATAGCAGTAGATACTATTATGTTTATTTACTAAAACATAAAGATGAAGCACTAGAAAAGTTTATTACATTTAAAAATGAAGTCGAAACACAAACTAGTAGAAAACTTAAACGGTTAAGGTCAGATACGGGTGGAGAATATAGGTCCAACCTATTTCATGAATACTACCAAAATTTTGACATAGTTTATGAAGAAACAACCCCTTATTCTCCCTCTTCAAATGGGATAACTAAACGAAAGAATAGAACATTCATAGACATGATTAATAGTCTGCTTTTGAATTATGGATTGCCTAAGTACATGTGGGGGGAAGCTCTAAATACGGCTTGTCATATTCTGAATAGAGTTTTCCTGAAACATAAATAAAGTACTACATTTGAATTTTGAAAAGGTAGGAAACCTAGTCTAAAGTACTTCTGAGTGTGGGGCTATCTTGCAAAAGTATTAGTCCCTGAACACAAGAAGAAGAAGCTAGGTCCCAAGACTATTGATGCGATCTTTCTAGGCTATATGGAAACATCTTATGCTATGAGATTTCTAGTTATTAAACCAAAGATTTCGAGCATAGATGTGAACACTATAGTTGAATTTTGTGATGCTACGTTCTTTGAGAACGTGTTTCCCATGAAGACTGGGATACCTCCAAATGTTTCTTTAGATTCAACCCTAGAGTCTGCATCGATTCTGGATCATGTGGAAAAGATGACAAATGTGGGGGGCGGTCCTAGTAGTAGCACAATTCCAAAAGAACTGGATGAACCTAGACGGGGTAGAATCACTGAGGACTTTGGAAGTGACTTTGTTACTTACAGTGTCGAGGGTGATCCTATTACCTTCAAGGATGCTATGGCTTTCCCTGAGGCTAAGCATTGGAAGGAAGCCATGAAGAGTGAGATCGATTCTATTGTCTCAAATGGGACATGGGACTTAGTCGATCTCCCTTCGGGGTGTACTACTATAGGAAGCAAGTGGATCTTCAAAAAGAAACTGAAATCTGACGGAACTGTTGATAAGTTTAAAGCCAGGCTAGTTGCCAAAGGGTTTAAGCAAAAAGAGGGAATAGATTACTTCGACACCTATTCCCTAATAGCTCGTTTGACTACAATCCAAGTGCTTATAGCACTGGCTTCCATATATTATTATCCTATTCACCAAATGGATGTGAAAACAGCCTTTCTGTATAGTGATCTTGATGAAGAAATCTATATGGATTAGCTAGAGAGATTTGTAACTTCTGGAAATGAGCAAAAAGTTTGCAAGCTTGTTAAATCACTTTATGGTTTGAAATAAACACCTAAACAATGGCATGAAAAGTTTGACAAAACCATATTGTCATTTGGCTTCATAGTTAACGATAGTGACAAGTGCGTCTACTGCAAAGTTAAAGGTGATAACTGTATTGTGTTATGCCTGTATGTAGATGACATTCTATTAATAGGTACCAATATTGAGATTATCAATGAGACTAAGTGTTTCTTAAAGAAGACGTTTGAAATGAAAGATACGGGTGTTGCATATATGATTCTTGGACTTAAGTTGACTCGCTCAACTGAGGGTATAGCAATTTCTCAATCTCACTATGTTGAGAACATAATTGAGAAATATGACTATAAACAAAGTAGAATCGCTAAAACACCATATGATCTTTCAGTGGCTCTCTTTAAGAATGAAATTGGTGTACAAGTGTCTCAATTGAGGTATTCTCAAATAATTGGTAGCTTGCAGTATCTTGCAAATGGGTCAAGACCAGATATCTCATTTGCGGTCTCCAAACTCGTTAGATACACAAGTTGTCCCAATCGAACCCATTGGAAGGCTTTGGATAGGGTACTTCGGTATCTAAATAGCTTAGTTTCACTAGCTTTACACTACAAGAGATTTCCTACAGTACTGGAAGGATATAGTGATGCTAGTTGAATAGCCAAAAACTCTGGAAGAATAGGTGTACAGGGTATGTATTTACCTTAGGTGGGGGCACTGTCTCTTGGAAGTCTACCAAATAAACTTTGGTAACTCGGTAGACTTTTGAGGCTGAGTTGTGCGCTTTAGATACTACTGGGATAAAGGTTGAATGGTTGTATGGGCTAATGGTACAATTGCCCATGGTGACCAAACCTCTTCCGAGAATTGCTGTATATTGTGATAACCAAACCACAATTGCAAAAATTAACAGTTCAAAGTTCAATCAAAAGACCAAAAGATACATCTAAGTTAGACTAAAGTTTATAAATGAGTTAGCGTCTAAAAGGGTTATAGCAATTGATTTTGTTGGATCTAAAGACAATATTGCTGACCCTTTAACTAAAGGACTTGATTTGTCCTTAATTCATAAATTCAGGTTGGGGATAGGACTGCAAACCCATCAATGAGATACTTGCAGTGGCAACCTAACCTACCAAGTGGCAATCCCACAAGGTAGGTTCAATGTGGTATAAACAAGCTATTGAGTATATCAAGTTGCACCTAAAATTAATTGATACTTTGTATCTGGTGGCTCTCCCTTGAATACCTAGTAGGTGCTGATTACTGCTAGTTTAGTAAGAGTTTAACTCTGAATGTGGTCAAGTCATTTGGATGAGATGCTGGTAGTGCATCCCTAGAGACGCTCAACTAAATGAATGTAGTCCTTTGGCCAGGACTAAAGGAATTGGGTTATTCCTTGACAAACATTCATGACTCAGGATTGCAACACATGCTTTTAATGTTTCAACCCTAAAGATTAGTACATAGTCGTTAGCTCGTTGTTACTGATAGATGCAATCGCAATCACAATCACAAGAACAAATTCAAAGCTTAGATCCATTTGTCTCGATGGTGGTAGAAGTTGGATAACTTAGGGAGCGGTTCAAATTGAAAGGTACCATTTCTGAAAGCAAGTTATGATTGAATCGGATAGCCATTATCTATGGATTTGTAGGGGATTGTTGTAATTGGCACAATTAGCATAATTAATAGTTAATTAACTTTGGATGGATGCCAATTATGGTTGAAATCCAAAGATTAATTATGGTGATGCAATAGAGAAAGAAAATTGGTTAAGTGTTTCTTTTTGACTTGTCCCACATTGGTTTTATAAACTAGTGTGGACTAGTTTATATTGAATTCAAATAAGAATGTTTGATAAAGTGTTCTTTAAGGGGTTCATATGAGTGGCCCACCATGCACCGCTGCTGCTGCCCGGCCCGGCTCTGGCTCTGGGTTGCGAGTGCGGGATTTAGGGCAAATGTCTCAGTCTCAATTTTATCTTTTTGGGAAAAATTCAATTAAAAGATTGATTTTAAACTTGACCAGGCTGATCGGATAAGGGATTGACCGAGTCATCTAAGCTTATCGGATAATGGAATTGACCGAATCATGAGTCATATCCATTGGAGATCTTGCTAGATACTTAGGGATAAAGCTGATAAGGATTAGGGGTTTTTTCTTTTTTGGTTAAAACTCCAATCAGCCTTTTTAGCCATTAAACCCTAGCAATCAAACCCTAGCAAATATTAGGCCAGGCAGTTGGCCCGTCTCCCGCATCCAGCCCCAATCCTTCTCTATAAATAGACTGCCTAGGGCAAACTTGGAGATACACCAAACACCACAAACGCAGTGCCTTTTCTACCTTGAGTTTTCCCTCTTTTCCCACAAATTATCCTGTTGCTCCACGGCCTTCTCATATTTAAGCCTTTTTGCATTCTTTTATATTGAATATACACATATCCATACACGAGAGGTCCTATATCCTGGTGGTTTTGGCTATCTGGTTCTGATTTTGATGACTAAGCACTAATCAAGGTGAACGAGAAGGAGTGCACTTGATTGTTCTGGACCATCTCATCCTAGAAGGAGCTACGCTGTACCCGTTGCACTAGTGAGTTGGGGCGCTTGTTTCTTCAAGACAAATAGAATTTCTCTGTGAATTGGTTGTCCAATTGATTCTGTTACGACATAAAATCCTTAAGATAAGTTTACTTTTAAATTTGGTATTTACTTTATATAAAACTGACAGCATGCTTTATTATTTTATTGCCTTGGTTGATATATGAATTTTGGATTTTCCTGAACTCGCATCTGATTAAATAATTGCTTAAATTCTAATTTGCCTTGAATTTGATGTATATTTTTGAACATGTATGCTGTATGTTTAATTTTGACGATGCATGTTATGTGTATTACATATAATATCGCATGCTTGATTTGAATTTCATATTGATAAAATGCACGTACTGCCTCAATTGTGATTATCTATTCTAATTCCTGATAATCTAATTTGCATATTTATTTGCATGTTGGTATATCTTGTTACGAATTTTATAGCAAATGTCTCTTAAATGAAATAGACCCATCCCTTTGTTTCCTTTTGAAATAAAGTTGCTTATTGTTTTCAATTTTCTATATTTTGTATTCCGAATATCTTCTTTTGTTTAATATAAGTGCAGGTTAAAAATTTTAAGGCTTGGTTCTTCTCTATTTGTTTTAGAATAGTTTCCACCTCTTAAAACAAATACAAAAAGTGTACACATTCTCCAATCATTCTCTCAAAATATAAAAATTTTCTACCCAAAACATCCCTCCCAAAACAATATCAAAATATAACGTACTGACCCTATCCTACATATATGTTACATCAAAAAATCACTTTCATCATACAAACCGAACACAAAGTTAACTAATTTGACATTTATAGTAAAATTTTCCCCTCAAAACATAAAAGAACAAACAACTCATTTTCAATTCATTTTCTATATTTTCTCAAAACAAAAAAAACGCTTGACACATTCTCCAAATTTTCTCCCAAAAATCCATTCTTCCAAAATATTTTTCAGAAAACAGCTAAAATGCAAAAGAACATAGCCTAAGATTCTTAAATTACGGATATGTGCTTGCCAAATCACTATAAATCCTCTATTCATTTTATGTGCTACCCATCCCTTTGTTTCGTTAAGAAATCCATCAATTCAACAACGTTGAAAAAAAAATTGAAAATAAAAAACATTCTAGTTCTACAAGAAATGTTTGGTCCCAAGTGATGATTTTTGAGATTTTTTTTCCCTTTACTTCCCAATTTGTGGTCCTATTTTCTTGGCTAATTTAATTTGTCCCATATTATTGTCGCACGGACAGTTTTAATGTTTCTAACTTTCCATTGTTATTTTATAATTTTACATGCCAACAAAACTTTATTGTTTTGGCTAGCAAATTTATACAAATAAGAGTGTCAAAATCAAACCTAATTTGATGATCCAATAATGACCCACATGAAAAAAATGAGATTGGATTTGAGTCAAATTGGGTCAAACCCGAAAATGACCCAAGAAAAAAAAAGGTTGGGTTATTTTTGGGTCAACTCATGTAATCCGAAAAAAATAAGTGGGTGATCCAATAACCCAATAAACCCGACCCGACCCGACCCGACCCAATCCACA
>JACGDI010005561.1:0-27334 GCA_014898725.1 Jacaranda copaia
TGTTGGGCTATCCCATATCACTAAGGTTTAAAGAAATTTGCAATATTACTTAATTAAGCAGGTTTCATGTGCATAATTTAAATGCCATGAACTACATTATTGAATCAAATGCCAAACATTTATAATATATATTGGGCCCATAATTTTAATTTGGGTTTGTTGATATAAAAATAAAAATACATATTTATTATATCTCTTTGGGCTTACTGTTTTTATTTGAGCTTGTTGAAACTCAATTATGTTTAATTCGTAGTGATAATATTTGTTGCATCATAAGCCAGAAAATTTATCTAGATTTTTTTATTAAATTTTTTAGAAATAGAACAGCAAAACTCCTTGGAAGAACCGTGGAAAATTAGCTTCAAGTACTTGTATATTTTAACAATATGGGTTCTTTGTACGATGGCCTTCATTCCATTGAAATTAAGAAAATCTTTATACTATGTTTGGTTTAAAGATTTTAAGTAGAAAAAAGAAAAGAACATATTATGGAAAATAATTTTAGTTGTTTGGTTGATAAAGAAAATATTAATATTTTGTTTGGATTAGAAAAAGTAGTGGAGAAAAAGAGAAGGAAATTAAATACGAATGTACAAATATTAAGCCATAAATTACAGACATATGTAATCTTTCTTCTTCTTGTCTAAGTGAAATGCAATATATATAAAATAAAATGATGTTCAATCCTATTTTAAATATATTTGTTATGTGGTAATAATGTGAATAAATTAGTTTTGTTTATTTTTTTCATGGAAGATATTCCATATATAATATATGTAACTCCCTACTGCATATTTTCATATTTATCTTTTCTTCATGTCAACATATTTCCATATTAATACATATGTAACTTTCTATATTAATTTTTGTAACCTCCTATATTAATATATACTTTTTGTAACTCCCTAATATATTATTAATTTTATTCCTTTTACCTATGTCAACAAATATATCTATACATATAATATTCTATATACATATATTAATGTTAAAAGATTATATTTATTCATCTTTTGTAACTTCATATTTAATTTTAATAAATATTCAATATATATACATATATTAATATATGATTTTTATATTAATTTTTTGTAACTCCTTATTTTAATATATTTTTTGTACTCTTTAAGGATATTATCTAATAATTTCTTTTAATATTTGTTATTTATATTCTCAATTTTCATTGTTTAAGTAATAATGGAGAATACACTCATGCATACATATATGTGTGTGTGTTTAATCAGACATATATATAAAACTATTTGTTAATGCAATTTAATTGACACGTTTTGTATAAGCTAAAGTCCTAACAACAATTTATATTAAAAATAATTTAAACATAGATTTATTATTTTGAAATAGAATAATATTTGTCTATTTTTTCTCCACCTCTCTAAAATCATTCTCTTTGTGAGTTGAACTTTATTCTTCTTAAAAATGCATGTATTTTTATAATGTTTACATTGCTTTTCTAATATTTTTAATTTTTATATTTATGAATTAGGATAATTTAGAAGAAAAAAAATTAAATCCTGATTTAAGTATTTTTCTTATTTGATGGTAACTTGGATAAGTGAATTTTATCCATTTTTACCATGTGAACATACTTTGATATTCGGTATCCTATCAATATATATGTTAACATTAATATAAAAATTATATTAATTTATTTTTATAACTATATATTTAATTTTAGTAAATACTCAATATATACATATATATTAACACATATGTAATATTTTATAATAATTTTGATAACTTTCTGTATCAGTATATAATTTTTGTAAGTCCTTATTTTATTGTCTAATAGTCATATTGTTTAATATAAGTATGGAATAACACATGTACATGTGTGTATATATATTGCCATTCATATATGTGTGTGTATATTTGTCAATTCAATTTAATTAATATATCTTGCTTCGTGTATATTGTGCATATATAACCTTTTCATATATGAAGTATTATAGTAGTATAGAATTTATGATAAAATTGTAAGTATTATATTATGTTATTCTATAAGTTATTTCTTATTCCATAATTCAACATGTTAATTAAGTTAAATCATAGTTTAGAAAATTCCTAAATCTAAGCCAAATATCTATAAAAATATATGTAGTAAAATAATCTAAACATACAATTCATTATTTAAAAATATAAAAAAGAAATTTGAAGTCCCAATTTTATTGCAAGTTAAAATATTTCATCTTCTACTATCTAAGTTTATTTTTCAATGTTGAATTCTTTAATTTCTTGAAACCAAGTTAATGTTAAAGCAATTTATTTTTTTATTTTATTTCTTACTATATTTTATGAATAGTTTATTAAACTTATAAAATAATTTAATATTTAGTGATTAATTTCTGTGTAGAAATGAATTAGTGCGTGAGAATTGATGTGATAATACATTAACCAAATTCATAGAAAATATTGTTATGTATCATTTACATCATTAGTTATATTATATTTAATAAAATTCTTATTAATTTTTTAAATATTATATTTGTAATATTTATAAAAAATATTAATATTGATATCTAAAATAAAATATTGTCATGTCTCATTTACATCATTAATTATATTACATTCAATAAAGTTCTTATTAATTTTTAATGTGTTGTGCTTGAAATATTTATTAAAAAAATATATTAATATTTAAACTATAGCAAAAATTAAATAAAATAAAATGCTTGATTTATATTTATCGATCGGTGCAATGCACGGGCTAATAGCTACGATGATATAAACATGAAGCTATAAGATGTTAATACTTAATAGTCTAAGGTTAAAAGAAATTTTGCTATATTACTTAATTAAGCCAGTTTAATGTGCATAATTTAAATGTCATCAACTACATTAAGGAATCAAATACCAAACATTGAACAAAAACAAATAAAAATAACCATATATACGTAGATCTTTGCTCCTTTTCTAAAGAAAAATGAATTCATGGATCAATATATCGTAACCATCCTATGACATTAATTTAATTAATAGTAGGTTTAGTCCATACTCCAAGGTTAATTTCAGTCAATCTATAAGCTTCCTTGCTAGCAAATTGCTCACAACTGTGTGGTACGTTCTGCTGGTCAAAGAACACAGAATTCCACTCTTCTCGTGAAACTTGTTGAAGTAAATTTTATTAACTAGTCCACCAACAACACTAGTCTCAGTAAAAAGAAACGAGCATATTAAGGAAAATAATTTTGGTTGTTTGGTTGATAAAGAAAATATTAATATCTTGTTTGGATTGGGAAAAGTAGTGGAGAAAAAGAGAAGGAAATTAAATACAAATGTGCAAATATTAAGCCATAGAGTTGCATTATTTGAAATGCAAAAAATCCTTTTTTTTTTTCATTTTTGATGTTAAATCCAAGATTCAAACATAGGGTAAAGAAAACAAAACTTGGGGGGAAAATATGATGTTCTTGAAAAAAACGAACTTTCCTCACAAAATAGTAAGAACATGAAGGAAAAACCTATTTGACTTATCTTGCCTTCCCTAATCAATCAAGATCCGCTATTCCATTCACTATTTCATTTCCTATTCCATTTCATAAATAAATTTTGCATAGATTAAATATTTTCTTATAAAAATAATTAATTAAAAATCAGATACACATAGCATAAATTAATCAAGTTGGAATCGAAGATCAAACATGAAATGGAATAGAAGATCTAAAATGCTTCCCCAATACATCTCGGCTTTTCTTCTCATTCTTTTCGTCATTACTTTCTTCAACAACCAAACAAATTTGAGATTTTATATTTGTATGATTTTATTTTTCTGTTCCCTAACAATTTTCTTTCCTTATCAAAATTTGAACCAAACATAGTTTTAATTAATACCACCAGGACTTCTTACACCTATGCTGCTTTTCTGGGTTGTCTCAGATTCTGTAATGGATCAAATTTCAGTAACTATATACGCAGTGATTTCATTCAAAAGGCAATATATATCTTTTATATATGATTCAAATGTATTTCCTGTTGATAGTCTGTTGCCTTTTCCCATGACTATGCCCGAACATATTAGCGCTGTTTCTAAGTTGATCTAACCTAGGAATCTAATGCTGCATTCTAGGAAAACTTAGAGCCTTTTCATAGGATGAAATTTAGCACTTGTTGTAAGATTCTGATTCTCCCATCTGCTTGTGAAACTAAACTAAACTCTAAAAAGATGGCATCACTCGGCGCCGAGCCTGACAAAAATTCTGACCCAAAAGAAGATGAGAAGAAGGAGCCTGATAAGTCTACGACGGGTGAGAAAGTCCAGGTAAGCTCCATTTAAAAAAATATATATTTATTTTTATTGTTATTTATTGAATTTGAGAAAGGATCATAAGAGTTCAAATCAATACAACTATGTAAGCCGAGTGGTTTGTGGCCTAGTGCATAAGTTGCTAGAAAAATATATTGAAAAGTTGGAAATTTGATATGCTTAATTGCGTGTAGATTTTTTCAATGTTTTGGATTATATATTTTGGGAGAATGAATTTTGAAAATGGGGTTGGGGAATGTGAATTTGTATTGAAGAATGTGATGTATGTTTGTTTATGATTTGAAAATAGGTGAAAAATTATTTTGAGAAAATTTGGTATGTTTGTTTATGCTTTGGAAGGAAACAAATTCTTCTGTAGCAATCAAATCAATGCCTTTTTGTTGAGTTTTGATGGTGTAAATGGATTTTAGTAGTATTTTTTATTATGATATAGTAATAAAATATTGTGATATATAAATATATATATATGTGTGTGTGATTGGTAATGATTGTGATGTAAAGAATATGAGATTTTTGGTCATTTGCCAATTAAATTGCAAGGACAATCTAGCTATTTCAGGAACCCATTTTGAGATAAAAGGAAAGCACATATTTAATTACATTCTCCTAAAATAATTTTGTTCTGAAAGAATGTAACCAAACATAGTCTAAATTTTTTGGACATTTTAAATGAAGTTAGGGCAGACGTGTAAGGTTAAAAGAAATAAAATGTTAATAGTTTAAGGTTAAAAGAAATTTTGCAATACTACTTAATTAAGCAGGTTTCATGTGCATAATTTAAATGTCATGAACTACATTATGAAATCAAGTTATAGTCCAATTCAATTTGTTTTATTTATTATTATGTAATCATCTTGTATTGAGCTAAGTGTATTTTTATTTTGATAAATAAAACAAAGCAAAACTTAAACAATTATCCTTTTTTAAATCAAATACTCTAAATATTATTTTTTTATTTGTTTGATCATTTATTTAATATATATAATTTTATATAATCTCTTCCATATTTGATATTTTTATAATAATATTTTTTATCTAATTTCGAATAATTTTTGCGTCCTTGTAACCCACTGTGAAATGAATTCAGAATTCTCACTAGAATAACATGCATTCTCATGTCCTTGCAAAACTTTTATCTATCAATTTATTAGTTTAAGAAATGCATTCGCGTATCCTTTAGTATTCAACATTAAAGAATAACATCACTAGAAAATTAATTTCAAATAAAATTCAAAAAAATTCAAAAAAAAAAGTCAAACTGAAGTAAATGAACGAGTCCAACTATATATCTATACTATTAATAAAACTCGTATATTCTTTTTGGTGTGTTTTCATTTACTTTTCCTAAAATATCTTTATTTTTATTTTTAATCTCACAATTGTAAAAATAACTAACATTGCACTACCATTGCATTTTATATAGACATAATTTTTTATTATTATTGTTAATTTGTAGTCTTAAATATACACTGTATTTATATATATATATATATATATATTGATTGTACTATTAAATGCACACATCGAGTGTGCAACCATTACTAATGTAGGCATATTATTTGGTTCGCATGTGATGCGGCTGGAAGCTGTTTATAGTAAAAGGGGTTGTGTTTGGGATGGATCGACCAGGGAGATCGAGTACTCATAATTGTATATATCTTGGGGCTTAAGATCTGCAACCACAACACACGTTAAACTAGCTGAGGTGCCCCCGGCTAAGGCACTCCGACGCTCAAATTAGTTCTGATCGATATATGAAGATCGAACAGAATAGAGAAAGTGTATAAGGCTTATATTGTATTGGGCATTACCTTAAGTGTGGTTGAGTCTGAAGTATTTATTACCTTCTCCAGGCGTGATTTGACCATGGTATCCTTATTAGGTGTACTAACTTTGGTCTTTGTCATGGGGTTAATGGTCATTCCATGTTCAGGTCCCGGTACTGTTCCAGGTGGCTAAATCTCCTATTTTTTGGGATGAACAGTACCTCTAGAAACACCTCTCTACCAAAGGTGGTGGCAGGGTTGGTGGCAGCGACTGTACCAATTATCACACGTCATTAATGCAAAAGCATGCTGCCTGTTATACTAATAAATATGGCGGAGATCTGACTCAACGCCGGAGTAGGTTTTGAGGTCAATGCATGTCGATCAAACCTGGCTGTTAGAACATCTGGAGTGGTCTTCAGATTGATGCGGGAAGACCGCAGACCCTACCAAGGGAGGTCGATACCGATCAACCAAATAGACTTGATGTTGGGTCTCCTAAACTATCTCACTTGATGTTGGGCCTTCTGAACTATCTCACATGATGTTGGGCCCACTAGGTTGTTATCCCATATCAGCATGAATGTTATTACAATTGCTATTACAATTCAAATTTGGACTCTGTCACGATTGTCTTTCTTTTTGGGTCTTATATTGGGCCCCAAATGACGACCCATTATGTGTTGAATCTCTAAAGACTAAATACATATGTTTCAATCATTAAGTACGTAATCATAAAAACAATATATAATAATATAAAAGATTAATGCAACATCGATAATCAGACATAAAAATTATATAAAACACATTATAATAGATATTGTTCAACAAAGAAGTAAAATTAGATATATTTTATTTTTCGCACATTTAATATACATGTAAAATGTATTTACCCTAAAACACTTTATTCTCTTTGCTACGAGGCCCAATTCTTTCACTTTGCTAAATAAGTAAATCATTCTTCTCCCTTGTTTCTTTCTTATTTTTATTTTGTCAATAATTATATTTTTAAATAATATTAATTTTTATTTTATCATAATATGACTCAATATTGATAAAAATTAATATTTTAATTTATCAGTATTGACATCTACAAATTCCCCTACGATGAGAACGTAATAACAACAAAAATTGTCATAATTTTGACAATTTTCATTGTTCCGAAGTTGTCACTATAAACTATGATTAATTATTAATGATGATAACTTAAATATTATTCTTCTTACTATTTACTTTGTAAGAATATTAAAGGTGATAAAATAAAATATTTGTCGGATAATATTTATATTTTTTTAGTGTCTTGTCACTAGTTCTAATAATTTATTTCAACAAGTTAGCAAAAGATGGCTATTGTTTACTGGGGCAAAAGATGTTGCAATATGTCTTTTGGGCATTTCGACCATGTGTAGAAGGGTTCCAATATTGTCACAAACTTATCAGTGTAGATGGAACTTATCTATACACAAAGTATAAACACAAAATACTTGTTGCAGTAGCCATGGATACAAATCAGAATGTTATGCCTATAGCTTTTGCCATAGCAGATGAGGAAACTTTGATATCTTAGAAATGGTTCCTTAGATGTTGGTGAAACACATTATCAGAGGGGCCGATGGCTATTGTTTACTTTTTGATCATCACTGTGGTATTTTGGTCGCTATAGAGAGCATATTTGATTTCACACCCCCTCGTGGAGTACTTCAATTTTGTCTAAGACATGTGTGTTCAAAATTCAATAAACATTCTAAGAATATTCAATTGAAGAATGTGTTAGAAAGCTAATGCTACAATTCAAATCCAAAAATTTTAAAAAAAGATGGAGAATATAAAGAGTATTAATGAGCGTGCTTACTCCTACTTGGAGAGGATACACAAGAGCCAATGGACATTATCTTATGATAGAGGATGGCGTTTTGGCATTTTGACCACAAACATGTCCGAAGGTATAAACGGGGTGTTAAAAGATGTTCGATGACTACTAATCACAATTATTGTTCAAACAACATTTGATCATTGCGAGAAATATTTTCCTCGTCGAATCACTAATGCCCATAGGATGAGGCAAAATGATCAATTATGAGTTGATTATGTTTCTAACATTCACATAAAATGGCAACACCATTCTGTTAATCATTTCATGCAAAAAGTTGATTATGCTCAACAATCAACTTCACTCATTACTAGAATGAACATATCATGTGGGAATCATACTCACATTGTGAAGCTTCAAACACGAGAGTGCTCATGTGGGAAATAGGTTAAATATGGAATTCCTTGCTCACATGCAATGCAAGTGTGTTGAACATTTGAGGTCAACTGTGCATCATTTGTGAAGGAATATTATGAGGTGGACCATTAGATTGCAACTTATAAAGGGAGATTTGAACCATTGTGGTTGGAGGATTATTGGGATGATCCTAACTTTGAGCTTGTCCACAACCCTGCTTGTCCAAAGCGATATATTGCAGGTAGAGACCATACCACTCGAATTCAAAATAAAATGGATTGGCCTTAGGAAAGAGCAAGACAACAAGCACGTCTCCTTCAAGAAGTTCAAAATGCACAACAAACCCATGAAAGACCAAATCCCTAGTATTTTTATATTTTTTGTATTTAGAAAGTCGTAAGCAAAATATATGTGATTTTTGTGATTTTTGTATGCCTTCTTTGTAATTTTTGTGTGTCTTGTTTATTACCTATTTCCATGCGCCTTCTTTGTAATTTTTCTATGTCTTCTCTGTTGCTTCTTATGTGGAACCAATATTTGTTGTCTTAATCCTAATTAAATCATTGAAATACAAATTTACAATTTGTATTTTATGAACCAATGATATTGTTACATAAGATTATATTCTTCTTTATCATACATGGTGATAATTAAATTTATAGTCAAGACGGATAACTACATTATGAATTTCACGACGTGTGAGTCTTTGATCTCGTACGGAAGCAAGTTCTTCTGCTAGTTGGAGCATGTGATACCCGCAACGACGCATAAGCATTCTATTGTTTTCTTTCCTTATTCTTATAACAATTGTTGTACAATTTTCCTCTCTATTCCTTGGCATTAACAATGATCGAGGTCATGGAATTCTCATACCAAGTCTTTGAAAATCACTTCAAAAATAACTTACCAACTCCTCAAATTCATTAACTCTATATGCCTATTCTCTTCGAAATCCACAATAATATTCTATTGAATTATCATATTAAAGTGATTGATAATCATCATTTTTTTTCTCTCAATAACCATGTGTGTCCTCACTCAAAGAATGGATCATTTCCCATATGTGATAAAATATGGAAGATAAGAAAATTTTAAACATTAGTTATATAAGTTTTGGGTTATGCACTTATAGGCTGAAAAAATGGTGATATATCACATGTCAAAGTGACGTAGTCATTGTGGACTTTGACCTATTCTTGACGAGCTAGCATGATATAATTATTTACTGACACTTCATGTGCTTGATTTTGTGCAAGATTGTTGACGATGGATGCATGCCTTTAGTGCAGAGTAGTCTTTGTTGTCCTTGCATGCGCCAGTAATAATATCTATTGAAATGAGTGTGGAGTGCAGTCATTGTTGACTTTGATCTATTCTTGATTAGTTGGCATTATATAATTATTTGTGCAAGATTGATGGTTGTAGATGCAAGCTGTTAGTGCAAAGTATAGTCTTTATCGTCCTTGCATGCTTAAGTAATAATATATGTTGAAATAAGTGCAGAGTGTACCACATTTTTAATTTTAAATTGTTTATAAATATGTAGGATGAGAAAATTTTAATCAATTGTCAAAATGAAACCATTCAAAGCACCGAAATTACACTATATGCTAGGTGATATTTTTCACACCATGGGTCGTGGTTGGCTCTTGGATGATAACAATGGAAGATGAATGGCAACATCGTGTACAAGAACAAGATGGACTTATAATAGACAGTCGTGATCATGGTATCCTTATCCTCAACGTAAAGCCATCACATTGCCTCGAGACACAGCTCAAGAGGAAACATTAGCTCTCAATCATATACGTGAAGAAAATAAGAGGATGGCTATGTACATATATCGTCATAATTTTCAATAATATTGATAGTGTAATTTCAAATTAATTATACATATCCTATAAAAATTGATTAACACCATACATATGAGTAAACAAAAATATTAATAGAAAAGAAAGAAAACATGAAAATAATATACTAACTTGAGTATTGGTAAAAAATAATGTTGAATAAGATTGTTTAACTCCTTCTGGTTTCCCGTCTACACATTCTAGACAATTTCATTTCCAGTGCCCCACTCCTCCGCATTTAAAATATTTATCATTTTTTCTAAGCTTGGTTGAAGACCTAGATTGACCTCTACTCCTTCCTCTTTCTTTCAGTCTCCCCTTCACAACATTTTCAATTAAAGTGAAGGAATATGGTGATACTTCATCATCAGATGTGATGAATACAACTCTAGCACCATCTCCTTCTCTATGGGACACTCCATCAAAGTACATCCTCCAAGGAAGTATAATTTCAAAAGAATAAGGAGTGTCAATCAATATCGGCCCAATACTCTTTAGTTTTTAACAATTTATTCACGTGAAGGCTACAAAATTGTAGCCTTCATGTGAATAAATTGTAGCCTTCACGTGAATATATTGCAAACTTCACAAATGAAGGCTACGAGTTGCAAACAAAATAGTTACTATTGAAAGTTGCGGTTATAGACTGCAACTTTCAATTATACTATTAAACTTATGTGTTTGCTGTGAAAGTTATTGGCTAACAAAAATAATTACTATTTAAAGTTGTGGTCTATGACTGCAACTTTCAATAATGATCAGTAAAATTTAGAAGTTGCACTTGGTAAAACTTTCAATAGTTTAAAAAAAAATTAGAAGTTGCGCTTACCAACGTAACTTACAATAAAAATATAACACTCCCAAAACCATGGTATTTCTATGATTTTTTTTTCACAATTTTTTTTTTTAAAAAAGCCTTCAATGTTGTGTGGATATATAATATTGCTAGATTTACTTGTGATTTAATTGGTAAGCATATTATATTTTGGATTGACTGCAAAGCTTCAATTATTTTGAGATAATATTGGCGATTTCAAAGAGGCGACAAAGAGGGTAGGCAAATGAGGTAGGGTTTTGATGCAACGTTATGGGCGTTGACATTTCAGCTACAAAAATTGAGGTTTTATCAAGTACTTGATTTAGCCTAACTTGGAAGGAATTTGGATATAATGTTTCACTTCTCTTGCTATTTAGTAATCTATAACAACAAATCACATACCAGGTCAAGAGAACTTCAAAAATGTTGATCTGACTTTATCAAGTAATAGGGTAAATCTAAGCATAGTGCTAGAAGGATTATTGATCAATTAGCTTGATGTTTGGCATAAATGTCATTTGTAATTAGTGAAATACATCATGAACTGAAGTAGGGGGACTTCTATCTTGCCCTGTTCTAGTTGAACACAACCATCCACATCTCAAGTGTAATTGCACTTGCCTTAAAATTGAAATCACTTACTTTGAAGTGTGAACTAATAGTGTAAATTCACTTGTCCAGTGATTGGTTTGGATGCAGAGGCAATTGAACCAAGTGGGGCAAGAATTTCCCTCAAAACTAGAACTATAATTTTGACTCAACTTTGCAAGTGAAACTAATATAATTATGATCAAATTTAGCAAATTACCCTAATGTAATACCTCCTGTTAGAGATGGGAATGAACTGGTGATTCCATAAAGCATAATTCCTGTTGTTGAATCTTTAATCTTGGAAAAGGAAAATCAAGCTTAAAGAAGTTTAGAATACTGTGAAGCAAAACAACCCACGAAAGATCAAAAAGATTCATTATTTTGGAATAATGGAATCTGGTACTTTACTACGGGTTATGGCTTCTGAAATCCGGTTTGGTTTTTTATGTTAAGTGGTTGCTAAGGTTCTTATTTTGAGTTGAATGGAGCAACAGAGTGTCTTTCTATTGGTAATTTTGTGTGCTTGTTTTGAAAAACTAGATTTGTAATGCTTGTTGTCATTTGTGTCTTAATAAGGACAGTAGCTAATGTCCTAAAATTAAGTCTCATTCAGTTTGTATTCCTTAGTTTTTTTCTGTTGGAATTCATATTTATAGAATTCATTGAATGGTGCTTGTGTTAAGCATTTGAAATCAAAGGATTTTTACTTTGAATAACTCCTATTGTGTGGGGATTTTATTGCTTTAGATTAGATTTTTAATATAATCTAAATGCTGCATTAGCACAAAGTCAGGCTTGAACTTAGGTTGCTAGTTGCTAATTCATTTTTAACTTTCAAATGTGCTAGAGAATGTTGATATTCCAATTAGAAAGTACATGTGCTTTGTCAATTAGATGTTGAAATTGCAGGGTTCACGGAATCATGGTGCTATATGAACGATAGAACTCAATTTTTTTCAATTTTAGTTTAGTTTGAGATGAGCTTTAATTCTTGCACAGTGTTGCTAAATTTTCATTCAAAAATGGAACTTTGCAAGTGACATTTGGAATTCTTGTTAGAAATTTAGTGCATACAGATTTTGTTGGTGATCTGATTTAATCTTTTGTTTTTGGCACTAATGCAAAGTCTTGCTGTCAATTAATGCATAACATTTCATTTTAAGGATTAATATTCATTCACAATCTAAAAGTTACATTTAGTTCTGAGAAACATATTTGAAAAAGCTAAAAATGGGTTTCTTTTTTGAAGTTTTAAGCTGTTGTTCTTGGCTTAAAATCCCAAGATACAATGTGCATGGACTTTGGTCAAGGAATCTTGTTTTTCATCCTTTTGTTTAGAATAGGATCACATTGAATTCCAAGATCAATTTTATTTTATGCTAGAATGAGTGATCACTAACCAGACCATTTGATTAGTAGCCATTTGGACTGATCAATCATCTGACAGAGTCCTATCCCCTCATTGCTAAAATTTCTTTGAATTTTTCCACTTGATTTGTGGATTATAATCTCTACTTTCTATAATTTGTCATTTCTTACTCTTTTCTTTACCTTGAGAGAAATGGTTAGGAAAAACAAATTTACTTTTGCATAGTCTTTTTCCTTTTCCATTTGATTCCTTAAATAAATTTGAATTTATTGTCTTTTCCTATTTATGCAGGCCACACTAGCCCTGCACCTACTAGGCTGCTACTCTAAAAGTCATTGGAAAACTACAAAGGAACTTGACTTTAATTGAGCAAGGAAAATGTAATATACTATTAGGAAAGCATTTTTGTTTTTTTTTTTTGGATTATAATACAATCTATATGTTCCCAAATATAAGACATTATTAGGAAAAAAATCTAAAGCCAATGATTGTAAGTTGTAATTCAATTTGATCATAACTTTTGAGAACTGCCGTAAAGAAAGTTTGAGACTGCAATGAAGTTATAGGTGTTCTTCACTTATCGGTGAAAAACTAATTTAGGTTTACTTTTTGAAAGCATTTACCTTAATTAAAGTACATTGTCGTGGACTTGTTCTTTACAAACTATCGTGCGACACTTAGCTCCTTGTAACACTAGCTAAGTCAGCATCATCCTATTGCAAATGCACAAGTGTTGTGTATGCAAAGTGAGTTAACCAAGCGTTAAGCACAAGAAAAACTTGAGGAAAACTTAAAGAGGATTTATATTACTTGACCACTGCTTATTTACAATTTCTACTTCTCTCTTATTTTCTCTCTACATTCTCTACTTCTTTCTACTTTCTCACTTGGTTACAATGCAAATGAACTCCTACCCTATTTATACAACTCTCAACCTGAATGGATGATGGAGATCGAATCTATCCTACGGCCTAGATAACATTTCTAGAACTTTTCCTACTCTAGAATTTTTCGAAAACTACTCCAAAGTTTACTAGAAATTTACGCTAGAAACTTCTATACAATTTCTACAAAATTCCTACAAGTTTCCACAAGATTCTAAAGCTTTCTAGATCAGTATTAACCTCTTCCATCCTGTTCTCTTGCATGTCTTCTACCGATGCCTGACAACGTGCTACCTCTTGGAGAGAGTGGGAACAAGGGAGCTTCATTAGCTATCTCTACAGCTCATTCAATTAGAAGTTAATGTTGGTTATATTTTCATGGAGTTGAGCATGGTTATGAGGTAACTCATGGGTAACCTCCATATTAACTCACATAAGTTACATTTCTTTTGATGGTAAAGAAGAAAAGTTATATACATATATATAGAATACATAAGAAGGATCTCAAGGCTAACAAAAGAAGGTCTATGATAACTCATTAGTTGTGGAAGTAAAGCTTTGAATAGACTAGATAGGATATCTCAATTTTCCTCCTTCAAGTTTAAGTATTTTGAATTTCTCTAATTTGGAATCTGATTACTATGGCTAAACCCTAAAGGTATGTATTATTGTGCTTCCATTTAAGTTTATGAAGAGTTTGTAATATTATTTTGCCAACAATTAAAAGAGCACAAGGGCAGCACTCCCATAGCTGGTAGTTTTCGGAACATAGGATTTAGCTTTAATTTTTTTCTAGCACTAGATTTACTATGGTTATGTGATTAAATTATCTTTTCATGTGGGCAGCATTATGACTAAAGCTATTGAACTTTTTGGACATTGGAGATGTTGATGAAGATAAGGGGATGTTGGGTTTATACTTGAAAAGTATACATAGGTGCATATAATCACATGAAGGGAGTAGAATTTAGCTTCAACTTTCCTAGCATGAAATTTTGTTGTCTATGTGCCTAAATAATATATGAGCATAAGAGAGCAGCACTATGATTAAAGTTGCGAGAGTTTTGGCTTGGACATTAGAGAAGTTGATGTAAAGGAGGGGATGTATTAGACATAAGGCTCGTTTGATTCCATATATTAGCCCCTATAATAAAAGGCAATCTCTTTTAATTGTATGTTTGATATCCAACATGAAATATGCGGGCTGATCCGAAAATAATCTCGACCTCGAAACTATTCACTACTGGCACTAGTCCAATAGCGAGTGTTGAGCAACGATTGCAAAATCATGGGCAGCAACTGAATGTGGCAATGAGCTACAATTTTGATTTTGTCCTCACTTTGTGCATCAAATTTCACAATTTTGTCCCTCAGTCAACAATTTTAAATTTCCACACCCCCAGGCTCATATGCAATCTATCCTCCTCCCTTTGCCTAAAAAACCCAAGAGCCCAAGTGCAAGAACTATACGAACCCAACACTTTGAACACCCATGAATAAAATCGCACTGAAAAATGTGAGTTGCAATCAAATCTGTGGTTTGGGAACTAAACAAAGCACTCTTCATATTCTTCTTCATTTCTTGCTTCTTCTCAATCTTCTGTTTACCCACCAAAGCGGGCACAAATATCTTAGATCAGGTGCCTTCCGCTTCTTTTCTTTGTTTTCTACAAAACTTTCTTCTCCTCTACACTCTTTCCTCATGTAATTGTTGTCCCCTTTTTTTATATGCATTATTTATATGGGTGTTAAATCTAATTTCTTGGTCTTTTTGCTAATTGGGTTTTCCTCCTCTTTCTCTTCTTCTTCTTCTTCTTCTTCTTCTTCTTCTTCTTCTTCTTCTTCTTCTTCTTTTCTTTTTATTTTTGGTGAAAAAGTGATGGAAGGATTGTGGGCTGTGTTTGGAGATCACGAGTTAGCCTATTATAGATTGAGTAAAGAGCAAATATTAACGATGTTATGCGTTACATATGCAATTTGGAGGCCCTATTAGGAGTAAGCTGTTATTGGACAGCAAATGAACAATTTGCACTCAGTATGTTGACAAAGGGCATTTTAGGATGTTTAAAAATAGTAGACAACATCAAACACATACAATGACATTAGGTGAGATTGTAGTGATACCTAATCTTCATGTGCAATCTCACATATCAAACGAAATAATAAAATTATAATCCTCCTTATTAATACCACTCCTCTAATAGCACATATTAACTAGCTACCATATCAAAGTGGCCATAGAAAATACATGTAGATGCAAATATATGTGCATTATGCAGTTCTTGAAACATAGGATATAGATTCAACTTTCCTAGCATGAGATTTCCTAAGGTCTATATATTAAATGTAAATCATATCTAGCCATAAGTCATCTTCCTAGGTGAGTAGCATTGTAGTTGTAGCTATTGAAGTTTTGGAGATTGGAAAAGTTGATGAGGTGAAGGGGGTGCTAGGATTACACATAAAAAATTATATGCAAATGCATATCTACATTTTGCAATTCTTAAAACATAGGATTTAGATCAAACTTTCATGGTATGATATTCTCTAAATCATAAGTATTTGAGGAGCATATAGTTGAAGCTGCTACAATTTTGTACCAAGCATCACAGGACACAAGTCCAATTTGATATTGGGTTGTGATTTTGGTATTCAACTATTCATCAGCTTCTACTTTTAACTTAATATTAAAATACTTTTTAAATGAATTTTTGATATATTAGCTCTTGAAGTACTTTTTCATATATTAGTTTCTAATAATTCAATAAATAACACAAATACATCATGCCCTTCAACTTTCAGTAATACTAAGTGAATTTACAATTTTACTTCTTGGTATTCAATAACAAAAAGGAATGGGTAGGCTTGGTATCCAACTACAAAAATAACGTACCAAATGCTATTTATGAAAATTTAGGTTCTGTTTAGTTTGGTGTAGATATGAGGGATGAACACTCCTAATCTACCACACAAAAAATATAATCATAAAGATGCAATTTCAACATGCTAATCTTCATAAACTAGGTGACATTTAAAAGAAACCAGCAAAGAAACAACCATCACCAAAAGAAGGATAATCAAGCTTAGGTTAATTGCAGTAACCCCAAACTTATGGCCTCATTTGCATATATTGCACCCGGCTGTTGTAGATGTGCAATTTTACCATCTAAACTAATTGAAATGTTCGCCAACACCACATTTGCCCATTTCCAATATAATCTAACATGAATATTTTGGTTCCTTCAACCCATGTGTCCAATGCTGATTTGTTAAATTCCATTGGAAATGGGCAAAGGTTGTGTTGATGAACATTTCAATTAGTTCATATAGTAAAATTGCATATCAACAACAGTTGTGGGACAATGCACAAATGAGGCCATGGGTTGGGGTAACTGTAATTAACCCATCAAGCTTTTAATATAGATTAATCAAGAATACATACCTGCAACTAGGGGTATAAACGGATATTAAACGGATCGGATACACTATTTTCATATTCGTATTCGTTTAACTTTTTGAATACTCGGATACGAATACGAATTTAACATATATTAAAAAATGATATCTGAATTCGTATCCACCGAATATCGATCAAATTCGGATATATTCATATCCGATTATAATTATTCAGATGTATTTATATTTTATTAAATTTATCCGTATTTGAATTATTTTTTTATATCCATATTCGATAATAATTTTTTAAATATCTACTTATAAATATTCAAATATATAAATCTATGAACTTATAACAAATACATATTTTAATTAATAGAAGAAACTATATAATTTTATTTAAAAAAAAAAGCAATCAAACAAATAGTATAATTTCTAATTAATAATTGACTTTATAATTAATTATTAGTGCTTAATAATAATAATGACATTTAAGTATATTAATTATAAAGTCAATCAATAATAATTGTGTTGATTAACTTTATTCTTCATTTTTTCCCTATATTACAATAATTTTTTAAATTTATTCTTTTTTTTTCCCAATTCTTCAATTATAATTTATATATATACATATATGAATTATGAAATTTTTATTAAAAAATATAAATAATATATTATTTAATAAATATATATATTCAATTGAATATTAAATGGATCGGATACGCATTTATCATATCCGTATCCATTTATAATTGAATATCTACTAATCGAATACGAATAATATTCATTTTAAACGAATACGGATAAATTTTATATAAACAAATACGAATACAAAAAATAAATAAATTTTCGAATATTCATTTACGGCCTTACCTGCAACCTAAACATCCATCCCATATAATTTAAAGAAGCAAAGATTCGCAAATTCCAAATGGGAAGATGGACGATCAATGCGTTCAGAAACAATTGCAATAAAGAAAGGCAGAGGTCTGGCCCTTTTAGGATATTCCGAAAAAGACAAAAAAATGATCTTTATTTACTAACGCACACACACTTAAAAAGAAAATTCAGACAAACTTATATTTAAGAAAACGTGTCTTACAAGCTAAAACTCACAAAGATCCAATATTTATAATAAAATAATGTTAAAAAGTAGGGTATTTTAAGATAGAAAATAGGATATTTTTATTTGAATATTTTAGTGTATGGAATTGGATAGGATGATACCCTATCCATTGATGGGCCGAATTATTGTATGAATACAAAAATTTTGTCAATTATGTATAATGTATGCATATTATATGGTCTAGTATATGTGTTACAATTCTAATTGCACCAAATGGGGCTGTCCGACATGCCCAATTTTAATTTAGGCTCTTTTATGATTATCTTTCATTTTGGGTCTTTATTGGGCCCCGAATAATGGCCCGATATATGCTAATTCTCTAAAGTCTAAATATATATTTTCAGTAATTAAGTAATCAAAATAAAAATATATAACAATATAAAAATTTAATGCAACATTAAAAATCATACAGATTTAAATTAAAAAATTATAATATATATTTTTCACTAAATAAATAAAATTAAACATACTTTATTTTTCACACAGATACTAAACAATTCTGCAAAATATATTTACCCTAAAATATTTAATTCTGTTTACTACGACTGCAAGGCCCAATGCTTTCTCTTTGCGGAATTAGTAAATCAATCTTTCCCTTTGATTCTTTCTTATTTTTGTAAATGTGTGAGAGATGATAATGATTAAAAGATAATTGATCAGAAAAGTGTGAATATTTAAAATAAGAAAATAAATGTAAATCTAATTTTAATATGAAATTGGGACAAGAATAATATCCCAAATCCTGCATTTGAACTATTTTAATCAGAATAGGACTGAAAAATAGTTTCTTAATCTAGTAATACATTAAGGTACCGGCTCTAGTTTTAAAATTTATGAAACCAGTTATTGATCAATTAATTGAGTAATGTCGCGCTTCATATTTATATATGTGAAGTGTGGGACTCAAATTTAAAAAATTTTGAATGTGTGTGCGCGTGTATACATATAATTACTTTTTAATTTTGACAAAATAACAACAAATAAATATTTTAATTGTTTCTGTGTAATCTTTCTTCTTCTTGTCTGGATGAAGCAATAGATATTAATAGTCAAAGGTGCAAAGAAACTTTACAATATTAATAAAACAGATATCATGTTCATAGTTCAAGGGCAATCAACTACAATAGAGAGTCAAATGCCAAACAGAAATAGTAATAATTTGTTTTTCCTAAAGAAAATGAATTCATGGGTCCATCCACCACAAGCATTCTACGACAATAGTTAATCAATAGTAGGTTTAATCCATGCACCAAGGTCTACTTCAGCCAGTCCATAAGCTTCCTCGCTAGCAAAATCGCTCACAATTGAATAGTACATTCCGCTGGTCAAAGAATACACAATCCCACTCTTGCCATGGAACTTGTTGAAGTAAATTTTATTAGCCAAGCCATCAACAACACTAGTCTCAGCAAATGACCCCATCGGACTAACATACAAACATCTGTCCCCCAAACTCTCCAACTTTTTCCAACGCTCTTCGCATAAATCTAGCTTTTCAACACTAACTCTTCGCTCGTCGTTTGTGACAAAAACACCCCATATTTTTCCGTCCACCTCTATCATGTAGCTCTCATGAGCTTTTTCTTCTTCATCCTCCTCCTCCTCCTCGTCTTCTTCTTCATCCTCCTCCTCCTCCTCCTCCTCCTCGTCTTCTTCATCCTCTTCATCTTCATCTTCGTCTTCCTCATCCTCTTCTTCCTCATCTTCTTTCTCTTCATTTGTTTCTCTCTTTTCGTTTTCCGCGTCCTCGCTGTCTTCATTCCCATTTATTTGAGGGCACTTACCACATTTTATCAATTTATATTTATCTTTTAAAAGATCAAATACCATAATATTTCTGCATTTATAATCCAAACAATAGTATATGCCGTTGCAAAAAAGTGGTGGGCAATTTGATATCCAAAAACCATCTGCTTCATCTTCATTGTCCAACCAATCCATTTTCCACTCCATATCTCCAATTTTAATGTGACCAAAGTCAATTTGATGACTATAACTCGTGGAAAAAAGTCCAAAAACATGGCAATCCGAGGAAGTTGGTGGAGAAGTAAAACATACTGAATAGAAAGACGAAGTGGTGGAGGGCAATTCAATTTTCACCTTTGTAAAAGGATTGAAGAAAAATAAAGTGAATTCATCTCGAGACATGAGCAGCCATCCATACTTTGAAAATTGAATTTCAGCATCCACCAATTCTGGAAAATCCAAATAATAGAACTCATTGTATAGGGAGTGAAAAAACTTCCAAGAATTATTACTTCTCTGGGAAAACATCAAGACCGGTGAATCAAAATTAGGCGAATTTATGGGTGGCGGCAACGACGGCGGGACTGGGCAAATCGAATTCCATGACTTGCAAACCAACTTGAAACTGAAACGATCTCTCATGAAGACCTGTGATAATATCAAACTCAAAAGTTCTGGAGGAACATCAGACCAATACCTCTCTGTCTCTAACGTCCGAGGTTGAAAGTAAATTGACAATTTTTCCATATTAATTGCCATTCTGTTTATCAAAAAGAAGAGGATCGATTTAATTCATGCATGTAATAGATGCACATATTATATATAATAGGATGCATACTTATAAAACATTCTCTTGTTAATACATTACAAACCCACATTTGTTTGTAGAAGAAAAGGCACCTGAATAGAAGCAAAACAAATGGGAGTTGATTCTTGGAAACTTTAAAAATTGCTTTCTGTAATATGGAAAAACTAGTACAAGTATCTTTATATAGTATTTCCTTTAAGATGGAGTCCAGTTCCCACACCACATTGAATTATGATTAAAGAATTAGGTTCCTGTAAAATAGGCTCTACTAATTATATATGTTAAGAATAGATTATTATAGAAATTCTATTTTTCCTTTTTCTGCTTGATATGCAAATCCCAAGTGTGGACAAAATTCCATATAAGAGTAGCTTAGGAAATCTTGTCATTGTTAGAGTAGTACTAGGAAACATAGAAGCTTTATTGGTACCGGACTCCTTGCGGGAAAAAAGTTTAATTAGAGTAGGATTATACTTAATAGGTTGGGTTGGACTCAAAACCTTCCCCAACTATAACCCAATTGTTCAATCAAAATTAAAGTCATCTAGACCCAATTCAAATTAAATTAAATTAAATTATTCTACATATGATCCACCCAAAAAATTAGTTGGGTTGAGTTGGGACCAATCTATTTTAAAACTTAGCCCATTTATATCCAATTTAAACCCACAGCAAACCAACTCATTTACCACTTCCATTGATTATCAATGACAATTCAAAACGTGAAAGGGCAAAGTATACATAAGAATTAGGAAACAAATCTCAGAGTCTCGATTATCCTTAAATTAACAACCCATCTCTTTGAAGACGGGGTGGCAAATATTAATGTGCTCTTTTTTTTAAAAAAAAGACAATATTACAAGTGAGAACTTTATATTTTAATAAATTAATATTATTTTATTATCAAATCAAGTAAATTAAAATACAAGCTGTCAATCAGATGAGCATAAAGTTTATTCTTTCAATAAATCAATAATATCCTATTATCAAATTAAATAAATTAAAGTACAAACTGTCAATTAGATTAACATAAAGTACACAATGAAGCTCATTTGGATTGAATACAAAAATCTCCACATGATAAAGAGAGACTGGTACCATTGGGTTACTATGATTTCAACACAACTAATTTTGAATTGGATTTGTTCTAAATTCTAAAATAATTTAAGTAGACTATTTTGGATTGAATTTAAGACAGATTCAAATGCGACACAATTGCATTTCATACTATACAACTGGACAAAAGTAGCGTTTTGCACTCTACAAATAGTGACAAGTTTCACATAATTGACTTTGATTTTCATATCATAGCTTTTATAATTTACTGTTTTATTAAGGCGTTATATGAGTACTTAAATTAAATCTACATCTATTCATAATGTATCAATTCAATTGTGGCATATATACTTTTGATAAGATGTCTACGTAAAAGTTATTCAGCGTGATTGACGCGTGATCTTTATGCAAGTACATAAATTATTAAGTGACATTGAATATTGAAAAAGAATAAAAAAAGAAAAAAGGGCAAGTTGATAGCTTGAGCATCAACTTGAACAATGGTGGTTTCTTTTCTACTTCCAACAATAGGGGGAATAATTTGCCAGGCAACTAACTATGGCAAATTGCCTTCAGTCTTGCTCATCCACTTCATGGAAAGGAAGTGGCACAGTTTTCACAGCTCTAAATTTGCCTGCATTATTTAGATGCTCATTCTCCAACCTGTTCAAAATATGCAATTGATAAGTTGAACATTTCAAATATTAACTTTATTGACAATCTAACCTTAAATTTACCTGTAAAAATTCCATTGTCCCCTTCTAACAACCTCAAGTGCTGCTAAAACCATCATGGTTACTCTGTAATCCACTTTGTCAAAATTATAGTGAAAAACAGTTTGCAGCCAAGCTAGCCTGAGAACAAGGTTCAATCCCTGCATCAAGCAATGTATTTTGATCAAATTCAAACATATAAACACTAAATATACTTGAGAAAATGATGGAGAGGGAGGAATATTGGGGTAATACCATGGAGAAAAAATAGATGAACTTTTTTTGAAGCATTAGTTCATCCCTTAGCCATGGATTCTTGGAAGAGACCTGGAGCAAGCCCCAGTCCTTTACAAAGTCCCAATAAAGTTGGTAAAGAGTTGCAGCACTTGAGACGACTACGACTAGGCAAAGCCAACCGGTGCTTTTTTCCTTCTCGTATGCCACTTTGGCTCCGGCAGCCAACATTGCAGACACATATTTTCCGAGGTTTACTAGGTGGCTTTTATGGCCCTCATCGAACCATCGTCGAGCACACTGCAAATTGGAATCAGCAAAACAAAATAATAAGTGACAATGCAAAAGTTATCACCAATTACATGTATTAAGTGACGAAAAGTTTTGTATTGTCACGGTAATAATTTGTATACATACTTAATAGTGAGAATTAGAGCAGTGTTTAAATTGTTATCATTGACAATTAGTGACACACATATAATAACAGCTTTATGACAATGATATATAATTTTGTAGCATAATTATACTACAAGCTTTTGTTGAGACGATGTTGTTATTACAGGTATATATACTAATTGTTAACAACAACAACTTAAAATATTAGTTTTTTGTCATTAGTAAGCACCCATATTGTGACTTAACAAAATTTTTTATCACTTAGAAAGTATCAGTATCGACAAAATAAAAATTGTTGTCACTTAATATACATTATTAGTGATAATTTTAAATTGTAAATATTTTTTTTGGGGGGAGGGCGGGTGGGGAAGCGATTCCATGAAAGTTTTGGATCAACAACCATAGTGGAAGAAATATAGTTACTAAACCTGCATAGCTCTCCAATAATATGGTAGGAAGGAAACTGCATAAGCAAGGTCCCTATAGTAAGTGGTTCTCATGCAGTACTGATAATCCTGAGTTTTGTAGCTTCCAGTTATGTAGTAGCATGCTACATATTCCAAGTCCCTAAGCATGGGTACCTGATTCAAAGCAGACAAAGTAAAACATGTTTCTAGTTAGGAAAGTGTTTTTTAAGTACTTGAAATTTCAAACAATACCTCAAGTTTTTACCTGGCTGCAGAGCTGATCAGCCATGAAAAAGTCCAGCATTACAACCTTGTACAGAGGTGATAAGATGATGTTTCTTATAACAGATAGAAAACGATAACGACTCGACTTGTAGATGATATTGAAGGGACAAACCAGCACTATAATGAAAGCCTGCAAGAGAATTAATGATTCTTTGCTGAGTACTAAAATAAGAAAGTTTGTATAAATTAACCAATGGTTTCCAGGTATGTTATGATCAAGAAAGTACCAGGAGGAGAAGCCCAGGAATAGCTTGAACTTGAGTGTAAGAGTACCCTTTTGCAATAAGTGTGAGATGAACAAATGAAATCCCTACTACAGCAGCCATTGATGCAGTACAAATCAAGAAAACATCACTCTGCTTCATTTCTTTCGTCGGGGACAGTTCGAAGATGAAGCTGTAATTGATTCGTGTTTTTCTCCACATAACAATGTTGCATCCATAGAGGAAGAAATGTAGGAATAATAAGCTAAACATGCTGCAAAAATTAGACAAGATTATTAATATTTGCCTTATAGACTTGGATCAAATTTTTGATATCTAGGATTAATTAAGTACTTGCCTAAGGACTGGATAGACTGTTTCCATGTACATTACATCTGATTTAGTACTGTACATTCCTGTAACATGTGCCATGATGATATATCCAACGAAAAGAGCAAGAAAACACCCGGTGAATAGCCCTGGTTAATGAAAAGAATGAGCAAATGATCAGTTGAATTAGTTGCGATATTAATTAATTAATCTTTTTTTTTAATTTATAACACACGCACACACATTAGAAGATTATTAGAGTTTGAACTCCTAACCTCTCATATTATGTGAGAGACTTATACCATTGAATCACAAACCACTCGAAACAAGATTAATTAATTTGTACGCCAAATGGTTAAATTTACTTAAAAGAGCCATTTATTTATATACTGATAGGTCACTTCCAAGTGATGGGAAGCTGCCTTTTAATATTTTGGCTTCTTTAAAGTTTTAATCCTATGGTCAATCAAGTTATAATAATGACTTCAAAATGGCCCTTCTTTATAGTCCACTTCCAAAGAGTGGACCCCGATTTGACCCCTTTTCTTTAGCATTTAGTGGCTGATTCAAGGTCATCAGTTTGTCCAATGGGCCCTAATTTTATGTTTCACTCTTTAACTTTGTAATATTAACGAAACAGCTGATTAAAGATCCCCACTAGAACAAGTACTCAAAAAAGAAAACCAATTATGTATGTTATCTTGGAGACTCTTCCGTTTTTTTGAATTATTGCAAGAAACTCACCAATGAAAAATGTAACAGAATGTGACTCTTTCCTCTGAGTTGGTTTAAGGTATTTCATGGCCTTTCTTCTATCATCCTCAGCAAAATTCTTGACAAAAAGTTCCTCAACCTCATCTGCTAACTTCAAAGCCTGTCATATTAGTGAAACTCATTAGTTTTCTCAGACAAATTTTCATGAAGTGTGGGACAAGTATATCTTAGACACATGAATGCAAATCTGGGCGATAGCAAACTTGAGAAAAAGGCCCTGTACAGGCTGATCACCGCTTATATGTGAAACCCCACATCCAATCATCTTCCAATTAGAACTGCAAACAGAAGTATCATTTTTCTTGTCCACCAGATTTTTTTCCAGTAACTTGTAAAATATTTCGACTTAGCAACTTTTTTACCTTGTCCGAGCTGTTAAAATAGGAGCTCTCGACCACTTTTAAGTAAATGGGAAGAACTTGTTTATCAGTCACCTGAAAACACATAAAGTTTGTTGGCCATGATTAAAGAATAAAAGGACATATGATGCATATAGTCCACTGAACTGAAGATTCGTCGCATATACTTACTTTGTCAAATTTCTTCAAAATCTTTACAAAAGCAAGCATGTTCAGAGTCCTGAGAGAATATAAAGAAGATAACTTATTATATTCCTTTGTCTTAGAACATAAAAATTATAAGTCCTTGCAAGCTAATAATATCATTCGTACCTATAAGTTTTGAGATATCCTAATCCTTTGTAGAGCTCAATAAAAGCTCCTTTAATCATCTTTTCTGCATGATGTAGCTTTTTTCTGCTAATATGGAACTTATTTCCTTCTGGGCCGCATTTCTTGGAGGACTGATTTATCAAATCATCCCAAAGCAAATAAGAGATAGCTGAGAATGTACGCCTTGGACTCGTTAGAGGAATGTGAATCCTAAAGTTCTTTCCTCTGCAGTTTATAACTTGGCCAGAAAGAGACCTCAGCTTCCCTTCATCTTTCTTCATTTTAATTGGTTTTCCTAATTCACCTGATCTTGGACAGTCTGAGAATTCAACATCAAATTTGTCCGGTTCATCAGTTGAGTTCTCCAAATCTGCGCTGTCCTTAACAGAATCTTCACCTATCGCCAAATGAAACCATAAGAAAAGATAACTTGTTAAGAAAACAATTAATAGACATTTTATAAGAATGTAAGGAAAAAACAGAGGAAATTTGTTTTTAACCGCATGATATGATTCCTGATATTGAATCATCCTCCTGAGAAGAAGGGCCGTTAGAGCTCTTTTGGTTTAGAGCAGTTTTAAGCTCAATGAGAATCTCCATTTGTTTCTTCAAAGAGTCAGCCCTCTCAAGAAACTCCGTCTCCTTTGTTCTAAAGAACTGGTTCACTTTGTTAAGTTGAAAGTCAAGACAACCAAAAAACTCAACTGCAGCATCAGTTTCAGCAAATTGTTCCAGCAGTTCAGTCTCGTACAAGTCCCCTTTACTAGCTGAGGCTGTAAGCTTCCGATGAACCTAAAAAGATGAATAATTTTAATGCAATCAGATTTCATGGAAAAAGGAGGAAAAATGTTGTAGTATGTGAATATCATGACAAGAGATGGAGATGAGAAATATATATATACTTGAATGGCTTTATTTTCTCTTTGCTTATGTTCGAGAAAAGTGTATTTTCTCAAAGACGAGAAAAGTTTGTTGGAGAAAGAATTCTTGGATTGCTTGTTATTCGTGTTTTGATCATTAAGGAGGTGGATTTTCTTGAGTTCCTTCTTCAGTTGCCAGTAATCGACGAAGGCCTCTTTCCATTCAGGAACTAACTGACCCTCGAACTGCTTGGAGAATTTCACCATCTTGGCTACAAAAGAAATGGTCTAATTTTGTGACCCGTGAGTGTTTCCACAGAGTAATAAGATCACATTATATATGGAGAGAGGAAAGGAATTTTTGATTGATGGGCTGGGATTGATGCTCGACAGCACTGAATGTTATACTCTTTGCATCTTTATCCTATGCTCATTCCACTAGCAAAGTATCCAGCCGGAGAAGTACCAAACTGCTGCCATATCTTGCTGTTTTCTCAGCCAACCTTCTGCATGAGGACTTAGCAAAGGTAGGAATTTAAAGTG
>JACGDI010005561.1:37203-55122 GCA_014898725.1 Jacaranda copaia
CCCCCCCCCCCCCCAACATCATATGAATGAGGCATATTTGATTTTGGGATCCATTTTATGTTTTAATATTAACCATGAAAAACTTTACTGCTTCTTCTCTTTAGGCACACTTTTTGCTTACGTATAGGTACGTCTATAGTCTAAATGCTTTTTAATCATTTATCTTTATTCAGGGTGGGCTACAGATGGATCACCAGATTTCTAGCCCTTGGCTGTTATGCTTTCCTCCTTATTCCTGGTTTTTTTCAAGGTTTGCAATACCACAACATGTGCTGCAGAAATCTTTTTCAACATGCTGCTAGAATTTATGTTCTTTTCTCCATTGATTACGGGATCTATTCAACATGCCAGTTTCATTTTCTCATGATTTTACTTCTTTGGTACAGTTGGATATTATTACTTCTTCTCTAACCAAATACGTAGAGGTATAGTTTATGGAGACGAGGCCAGAAATAGGTAAGGCCTCACAAACTGCATTTAACTATTTTTCGTTATCAACCGCAATAAGTCAGGGTTAGAGTATAGAACTTTATTTTTTATAACTTAAATATTGGTTTTAATTTTGTTGTTTGGTGGAACCCTGAACTCTCTAGTGCAGGCTTGATCTCTACTTACCAAAAAATAGTAATGGAGCAAAACCGGTTGTTGCATTTGTAACAGGAGGAGCATGGATTATTGGGTATGTCTTCTTTCTTTGTTTTCTCTAGGTCTAGGATATTTTGTGAATTAATTTCTTAAGCTCAAAAAGTTGGATATAAGAGCTTTCCATTTACAGAAAAGCAGTAGTGCTGTACTTAGAAAAATTTAGCCTTTTGAACTATGTAGAAATATTTTCCTTATCCATCAATGCAGGAAAGGTGTTTCCAGCTATGCATCACATAGTTATAAGCTCTTTCTAGCTTCAATATCTAACCTTCCTTTTTGCTGATACAGTTATAAAGCATGGGGATCTCTTCTAGGACAGCAGCTATCAGAAAGAGATGTTATAGTGGCTTGCATAGATTACAGGTAACATGAATTTATTAATGAATAATCTTTAGTTGATGGATATATGGAATTTATTCACTAAAAGATACAAACTTTTGCATGATCAAAAAGAATAAGTTCTTCTGGTCGTGGGCATGCAACAAAGTATACATATTAGCCAACAAGCAGAATAAATTCGATCTGATTGCTGATCTGCTTGCAGGAATTTTCCTCAAGGAACTATCAGCAATATGGTCAAAGATGCTTCTCAAGGTATCTCATTTGTGTGCAACAACATTGCTGAATATGGAGGCGATCCTACCCGGTACTTTGTGTTTTAAATTCTCCTTTTACATTAAGATGCTAATTATCTGTCAAAAATTAATAACTCTTTTTGCATTTACTTAGAATCTATCTTATGGGGCAATCAGCTGGTGCGCATATTGCTGCTTGTGCTCTAGTAGAGCAGGCAATCAAGGAGGCCAGTGGAGAGAAAACTTCTTGGAGTGTGTCTCAAATGAAAGCCTATTTTGGTTTATCCGGAGGGTAAGCTTGTACTTAGCGAAATTGTATTAACACTTGAAGTTTATGTATGACTTTAAGACATTAATGGACAGATACAATCTTTACAACCTGGTAGATCACTTCCATAGTCGAGGTTTGTACCGCTCAATATTTCTAAGGTATGAGCTTTCACCTGTTTTCTCATTCTAATATAGCTATTTGCCACCACCTTTGTCTGGTCCTATATTATTTTATGGATGGCTTATGTTGCCTGGACAGCATAATGGAGGGGGAAGAATCTTTACAGCGCTATTCTCCAGAAGTTATAGTGCAGGAACCAAACATTAAGAGTGCAGTTTCTCTACTTCCTCCCATAGTACTCTTCCATGGAAATGCTGATTATTCTATCCCTTCTGATTCCAGGTTTGTATCTCATTTTGTTAATACAAGACATTTGAATTTGGACAAGAGTATGTACTAAACTTTGTTTAGTTCAACATTACTCAAAAAATGTCAATATAGACAACATTTGATAAGATTATAAGCTAAGGGAAAAGACAAGAAGAGATGGGCCGACCATTATTGTCACAAAAATTGTATCGTTGATGAGACGATTAGCTGACATATTGTTCTTCTTGTAGTAAAAGTTTTGCTGAGACTCTTCGAAGCCTAGGAGTTCAATCTGAATCCATTTTATATGAGGGAAAAACACACACAGATCTCTTTCTTCAGGTACCTGCTGACACATAGTTTTTGTTGTGTTTTTAAGTTTGATCAACTTTATTTATGTGTCTTAAGACATGTGCAAGTGTTCTTAAATGTCCTAATTATTGCTTTATTTATGTCTGGTCAACATTTTAGGATCCTATGAGAGGTGGGAGAGACGACATGTTTGAAGATTTGGTTGCCATGATTCACGCCGGTGACTCAGAAGCAGTGGCCAAGGATGCTAAGGCACCTCCCAGAAAACGCCTTGTGCCTGAATTCATGTTGAAATTGGCCCGCAGTGTCAGCCCCTTCTGATCATCACATTACTTCTACTCTTCAATCTCTAGCTGGGGATTAAATATGCAAATCACTAATTCGACCGTTGTATATTTCTTATGTGGCCTAACCTATTCTTTCAGGTGTATTTACGATAAGCAGTCGATTATATGGATTGGCTTAGATGCAGTGATATGAATATTAGAATTGTAACCCCTAAAATCAAACCATGTATTCTAAAATTGAAGTGTGAAACTTAATCCCAAATATATGATATTAACAATCCAAACTCTTAAAATTAGACAAGAACTCAAACAAAACTAATGCTAGTTTTGTAATGCAGAAACTCAAAGTAGCGTTACTTAATGTCAACTAAAACAAATGGAATCCATAAAATAGAAATATCAAGCTTAGGAAAGCTACAGTAGTCTAAACTAAGCCTTCAATCTTGATACTCGTTGTACACAAGATCGGCCTCCTCACTAAGACTAACATCTAGGTCTGTCAAAAAGAAGTTAAAGAAAAGAAAATGAGTATGAGTAAAAAACTTAGTAAATGTCAAGTGTGTGCAATGTGAGTTCATAAATTAAAATTATTTGTACAGTGAAATATTTGAGAAAAAACATAAGTGGAAATCATTAAACCGTCAAGCAGTAACAATCAAGAAGTTAACAAACAATTTTCTAGACTAACAACTTAAATGCAATGATCAAACAGTGTTTGTTGTAGCCAGTCAACCTTATGACTCCACCGTAACAGTTTCTTATCGCTTCGAGCGAGGTGCAACCTTATCAAAACAGGGCTTGAGCATCCTCGGGAATTCCTACGACCCACGTCAACAATAAACAACTTCTGTTGTGTGCTAGAATAATTAGGCTATGAGAGCTTGGGGTTAACTGACAAGCACACTGCTACCTGATGAAGTCTTTCGCACATCCAGACTAAATTGGATCCAACTAACGGTAACAGTAACAATAACAGTAATCAATTGATCATTGAATTTAATTGCTAGTCTAGAAACATTAAAATCATAAAGTACATGTTTTCTTGTATCGTGAAACAAAATAAATCAATTTTGTGCACAGTGAAATACAGTTATGGTGCAGTGTATATTGAAAATAAATTTCATAGCTTGCGTTACCATACAAATATCTTTCTGATTTTGAAAAGTAATATTATAATAATTATAAGTTTAAACACTTACAATACTTATTGATTAATTCAAAAGTCAGATTTATCGTATCAAGTCTTGGTACACCTGCTAAAATAATTATATCATCTAATTTAATTAATATTTAATCCATAGAGCTTCAATTGCACTCAAACCTACGCCATCCACAATATCATGCCCCTTTACAACATTATAAAATTTAAACTCCTCTCTCTTTTGTTTTATATACTAACTAGCATTAGTTCCAAAACAATTAATTTAGACTCCCTAAATGTGTAAACACAATCCTTAACATAATTAATTAATTGAGTTTGTTCCATTGTTATATGTATTAAAATGGTGGGAATTATTCATAAACTAAGATCGGTCGAACAGTAAGAACTAAAAAATCTTCGAATAGTAATAACTAAAACATCAACACTTACAGTAAATCAAAACCTGCCTTTGCCATATTTAAAGTTCATTAAAAGAAATAAAATAAAAATAATTAATAAGTAGAAAAACAACCAAAACAAGAATCAAAGTCAAACAAACAATAATCCTGCTAGAGTATGATTCCTTGGGGCTCGAATTGATTGTTATGGCAACTTACTCGTTCAATTAGATAATTTAATTCTTAACCAAAAATCTGATTTGATGTATTATAAAAATGAAATCTAATATTAAACAAAAAAAAAAAGAAACAATTTTCAATACGGTAAAAGGAAAAAAAAAAAAAAAAAAAAGGAAAAAACTCCGGGGCTGTCTACAAAAGACATTTACTGAATGTCTCCTCTCTCTCGTTTCCATTTTTTTTTTTCAGTTCAAATAAATACTGACAACACAATTTAAACAAAGTCACAAGATGTAGTAAGCACGCACAAGCAGAATTATGGTCAACACGTGGGTAACAATTTGATGAAGAATAATTATTAAAAGATCAAAATATCCCCACAACTAATCAAAATTTCAAAACAATTATAGAGTTTACGTCTTTTTATATGAGTCGATCCGATCACCCAACCTGAACATATATGCCCAGAAGATCTCAGCCCTTCAAGGTGGTCACTTACACGCTTGAGTAATTGGATACATGAATCTCATAGTATCAAGCCAACTGAACCCTCCATTATAAATATCCCCTTAGTTATTGCTATGGGATAAATTAATAAAATCAAACACCTATCTTATACTAAAATTTCCTACCTAACGGCCTATACATTCGAACCTAGCTCAACCTTCTGATCCAGAAAACACTCATCTGAACTCTCATCTTTTATCAACTTCTCGATCATTAATAAATATATTAATTGTCATTTTTTACGACAACACAATTAGCCCAAACTAAATTTTTTATTTCATAACGAATTTAAGGGTAATCACGACAATAAAGCTGCGGTTATTATTGGTTAAATAACATCATGTCCAATTATATAATACACATGCCTAAGTTACCAGAAATCAAAAGAGAAATAGAAATGGGTTTACGCTTATAATTGCCGGCTCTCGTTCTCTCTTCCCTTTTCCGCCATTATTATTTTTTCGGTTTTGTTTTTGTTGTGTGATGTTGATTAAAATGACTAGGATTTTAAATAATAGGAACTATACATATGAGAGAAGTGATTTACTTCAACTAAAACTTTAGTTATTTAATTTTTAAAACTATAATAATTCTGTAATAAATTTGATATCTTAATTACTAATTCCCAAAAAAATTTAATTTAATTGATTACCTTATCTTATTTTAGTTTATTTATTATTTCAATTAAAATTTTAGTGAGGCATGAAATATCATTTTAAATATATAAATAAATAACATTAAATTATATCATGATCAAATAATGATAATTAATATTTTCGATCCACATATATTTGTAGATGTTGTATGTTTTGAGGAGTATAAGTTATAATTTTCTAAAATTTTAGGCCTTTACAAGAAGTCTTCTCATGATCCATATTTGATAACCGGGTGGGTCGATCTATATTCTACATATCAAATAGCTTGAAATTCACAACTTGGCCCTAGGGTTGTCAGAGGTATATACCCAATGAAAATTGTCCTACATCTAAGTACATTAAACATAGATTTTGACAAATTATTAAAAATAATTAAAAAGTAATCGAAACAATACACCTCAAAAAGTAACCCTACTACTCGATTCCCCGGTTTCATCCGGGTGGTTTATTTTTCCACCAATCTAACTGTAGACGGCTTAATTTTTAAGCCAATTAAAAAATAACATGTGTAAATAATATATTAGTTATTACTTAAAATTTTCTATTTATATATTGAAATTTATTAAATTAAATTTCAAATAATAAATAGTTAATTTTAATTAATATTCTAATATTTATGTTATACAAAGCAAATGTTGACAAGTGTTAAGATGGAGATGTATCATGTCAATCAAATCAAATCCGGTGGCCTAGAAATCTCAAGCTAATCAAGTTGGGACACGTGGCACATCCATGTACGTGGACCAATCAAGTCAAGAATATTTGATATTATCTTTGAATATGTGCATCAAAGAGATAATTATCAAATATGTTCAAGTTATTTTGGAGTCTCCTGCTGAACACCTATATAAAGGGATGACTAGAGACTCATATTCACATATATACATATTCATATATTCTCAAGCCCCAAGACTCAAGTCTTTAAGCTTCAAGTTCTTGCTGCGACGACGTATTGCTACCGCAAAGGTCCTATACCTCTTCAAAGCATCAAGTCATCAAGTCTTTTGATCTCGGAGTCAAGGTTCGGGTTTCAAAGAAATTTCGTATTATCTTTTACCAAGTCAAAGGATACTACACCATATATCCAAGAACAAGCTTTAAGCCCTTGGATCATATATATATTGGGAGAAGAATCAGGGGATTAGTTTTGTTAGAGAATTCATATTTTTCTCTGATAAATTGTAATTCTCATATTTTTTTTTTATATATAAATTTAATTTGTCCATTATTTTTCTTTGTCTTATGATTTAATTTTGCAGACAACGAAATTTGTGTGAACACTAACGATTTCAAATCTAGATCACTTATTTAAAAATATATCAATATAACTCTGTCGAATAAAATCACACAATGTTCAGCTTATGTGTGTCTCTTGATTGTAATTTAATAAAATTTATATTTTTATTTTTTTTAATTTAATATTTGTATTATATTGATTTATTATAAAATTAATTTTTTTAATTTGATAATTTGATTTTTTAAAAAATAAATAAAATCACACGATAGTCTGTTCATCAACACCCCATCAAGAAGATTCCATTTATTATTAAAAAAACCATTTGCCTTGTAAATTTTCACCAATCAATCTCGTTGCCCAATACTCATTTTCACGTCCATCGGATTACTTTCTAATAAAAAAAGTATTGCTCCAATCCTTATCGAAGTTGAATTTAACAAAATTGACCCAAACACAGAGCAATCAATGGCCCGGTTTGAATAGTTGTTTCTCATTTTCTTCTCCTCTCAACCTGAATCCATTTGGTACGTTTCCACACTTCATCTCAGACGTGCGAGAATAGTTCCAACCGCGTGGGCACAAACTGAAAGGGAGACAAAGTCTAGAGGGCGAGCGGCAATTAATCCACGGCATTTTGTCTTGGAAAATTACGCGGGCTTAGAATACTTCAATAACAACAAACTTATAAATGTCCAAATTTCTAATAATTGACATTAGGACATAACTAAAATTGGCACCACACACTGTACATTATTAGTTTGTCGAAAAAACTACTAGTTTCTATGGACAGATTATGTCCAAGGACCACATCTTCACACAACTATGAACCCACCAAATTGAAGTTTTCTTGCATGAAACACCAGAAATTTTGGGGTCGCATTACCAACCAACACGGCTGGAGTTTTAGCTGACACGTTTGGGTTTTATGTTTCTAGCTTATCGTTCACGCATTAGACTTGGTCTTGTTACTATTCGAGAATTTGATGATTTTTATCTGTATAGAGTGAATTGTATAACGTATATGGATGCATAAAGTGTATTAGGGTCGTATTACAAATTAATAATTCAAAATCATCGTTTATATGCTAGATTTTGTCTTATTATCATTCTAAAAATTGACGATTTTTATTATGCACTGATGTATATAGTACACGTGAATATGTATAATCTTATGAAATTAAATTCAGACATGATTTAATTTGCCAATTATCCTTAATTTTCTAACAGTGGGCAAACGTCAATCCTTACGCGTGCCTTACGACTTTGCAAAGATCTATGATTTTGATAAACAGCAAGTCGGACCTAATTACTGCGACTCTCTTCGTGAGGAGGCACTCTTTTTCTCAAAAGTAATAAAATTATTTGGCAAATTTTTTTTAAAAAAAACTGTCACGCACTCCTTAATATTCTCTACTTATGTCCATTTTGAATACATGTACATGTTCATTTAAATGTGATTGAAACTTTTGATGGAATATCACTTCATCTTCATTGGATCTTTTCTTGATTGCTCTAAAAAAAATAAAAATTAAGGAAACATTTTCTTTCCATAGCCAAATAGTAAACTCATTCAACTTTATCTTTCCATGCCCGTTTGTTTTTGTTTTCCAAGCCTTTTTTTCATTTTTTATTGAAAATGAAAACAAAAAATTATCAACTTCTTCCATATTTTTACAAATATTTTCACTTTCAAAATATTTTTTCAAACAAACTCATATAAGGTGTTTTTTTATGTTTTATTTTCATTTTCTATTATTTTTACTATTTGAAAATGAATTTACAACAATTTATTATCATTTTTACTAATATTTCTACTCATTTTCATTTCAAAATACATTTTTCAATAACATATATATCTTCTCTCCTTTTTTCACTATTATTTTCTCTTTTCACCTACAACCTATTAAAACAACATAATTATTACTTTTCTAAGAATCTATTCAAATACAAATTCATTTTCAACTCATTTACTGTAACTAAATTTTTAAATTTTAAAAATATTAAAAATAAGAATAGAATTTGAAAACACAACCAAACACCCTGTTACACTCTCTTTTTATTTTCACTTTTCATTTTTTTATTCATATTTGCACGACTTTTAATACAAAATACTATTTTTCTAAATATAATATTTTCAATCCTACATAATCATTATATTTTAAATAAAATATTAAAATAATATTTTATTTTCAAAAACACTTTCAAAATTAACTTTTACTATTTCTTTTAATCAGAAAATAAAAAATGCCCCAAGAATACAAATCTAAACGGCCTATAAGAAATTTTTGAAAACAAATAAACATATAAAATTTTAGCATTGTTTCTATAATTTAACGACATATATAACCCCACATGAATGTCATTTCATGAGCCAGCACCCAGACATGAGATATGAATTAAAGACATGACTCACAAGTTAGAATGCTATTCTTTTTATACATAATAACAATAATAATAATAGCTTGAATCAATAATGCCAATTGTGGGCCTCTAAATCTGAGTGGATATGCCAAAGAATATGGTATTTTGTGGTCTGGAAATGAAAGGGACCAATTAAATTATCAAATAAAATTGTCACTTCCCTCAATAAAAGTGCAATTCCATCTGTCGTTACCCTTTTCCAAGATTTTTTGTACTTTGTTTTATGGAATATTCTTTTTCCCAGCAGTTCAAAGCCAAAAATTGTGTCACTCTAAAACAATATTTTACTAAAAGAAAGGCCACTTGTGGCTTACTACGTAAACGAGATTCATTTTATGATTCTCACATGTCATTCATCACCAAACATATATATAATATATAATATTCTTAAAATATAGTATACAAATATAATTTTTGTGAGCCTGTTTGGAAGTAGATGATTGGGTTATGCCACAAGAATATCAGAATTTGTTTTAATTTTATCCATAATCATGATGATCATCATCCATATCAGTCGAGGTGATCATTATTTTAACTGCCATGAAGAAACATAGATGATGAGGATGAGGATGATGATTGATTTTAACTTATGCATTTGGGTATATACTATGTTAAGATAATTATACTTAGGTAGTTGCATTTTTATACTTTTATATTGTTGAATTTACAAATATTTTGTTTATTTAATGTTATATTTGGATTTTATGAAAGATTTGATATCTTATCATTTGATGGTTATTAATATCGTTAATTATGGAAATTTTGGATTTATAAAAATATTATATTTTGATTACAGGTTTTTAATATTTAAAAAATGCTGTCAAAAAAATTGAAATATTTTGTGGCTGAAAAATTCTTCAAAAACTACATTTTGCGTCGGATTTTTTCATCAGAAAAAAATGACAAAAAATTGAACATTTGCGACGGACAAAATTATGTTGCAAAAAATGATAATTTGCAACAGAATTTTCCGTCACAAAAATTGGAAATTTATGATGGATTTTGCAGTTGCCAATTTGCAACGGAAAATTCCATCGCAAGTTCTGCTGCAAAAATATCCGTCACAAATGATTGCAACCAAAGATTTTGTGATGGATTTTTTATATCACAAAATTCGTCACAAATTCGGATCTGGGATGGATTTTGCCAAAATTCGTCGCAAATCACCTTTTTTCAGTAGTGTTTTATGAGTTTTGGTTTTTGAATTTGTTTGGGATTTACAATATTTAAAAAATAATATTTTTTTATAAATTTAATAAATTGAATATTTTTTGTTATTATTTGACAATATACTAATAGAACATTGGTAAAGAACACATTTTTTTTTTGTGAATTAATTTCTACATATTTTTAATTAGTCGGATAATTTGAAAATTTGTTTCTATTTTTAAATTAATTAAAAAAACTTCAAAAAATTGCGCATAATTTGAGATTAATTTGTAAATTTTATTATTTTTGTATATTCTAATTTATTATTGTATACAAATGTATTTGAATTTTTATAATTCGTTTTGGGCAAATAAATTCTACAAAATTTAATATTTTTATTTTTTAATTAAATTGGAACTAGAATTCCCATTTCTGTAGAGCACCCATCACCTCCTCACTCAAGCTCAACTCCTCAAAGGTTGTGCCTGCTCGGGTATAGAGAGATAGAGAGAGAGGTCAAAGGTTATTGAGAGATAGAGGAGACAAAAAAGTTACTGTGCATATCAGAATTTGTTTACGGGGCATCTAGCCTTGAGGTTCTTGGTACCCATCCCACATACTCACATCCAAGCAAAGCTTTGCCCAAATCACATGCTTATATATTAGAGAATGTGTTGAAAATAAATTAGGAGGATATTTAGATATTTTTGAGTGTATTTTGAATAATGAAATTGAAAAATATGATGTGTTGTTCGTTTGTATTTTGAGAATTGAAAAATATTTTATCAATTTACAAATAAATAAGCCCTAAAAATTTGTTTATTTCTGTGCCACGGAAAATCTTCATTACAAAATAAAAAAGAAAATGGAAATTAATTTTTTTATATATATATATTTTTTATTTTGATTATTGTTTTGAGCTGTAATTATATAAATGGAATGCTCTTGTCTCGTATTATATTGATTAGGTAGAGATTAGAAACTCATTTTTATGTAGTTTTGAAATAATAAAATAGATTGGTTGAATATTTGTGAACATATTATAATGAATTAAATAGAGTTGACAATTTTTAAAACAAAAAAAAAATTAAATGGCATGAGGCATTAATGTGAATCAAATTAACGATAGGTCTAATATTGTCCAATTGAGAACAAGAGTTTAAAAGGTAGGAATTCAGATCACTTTGGTAATTTATATAAAATTCCTTTTTAAAAAATTAAGGAGAAAAATATTATAATAGTCTTATATCAAGCTGTTTATCATCTTTATAATAGAAATCGCAATTTTCATTAATGTACAAAATTCTATTTGAGCGTCCAAAATTTGAATATTCAGTATATAAAAATATCTTAAAAAAAATTCTAACACACGCTAAATGTCTTCGAACAAAAAGTATAAAGTTAGATAAAAAAAAAAAAGAAGCTAAAAAGTTCTATTCTAATAGGTGCTTCATTTTCTTTTATATTAATACTTTACTATAAAATTACTTAATTATGAAATAAATATATTTGATACATATTCATAATACAAAAATAAACAATAAAAAAAATAAATATACAAAAATTAATTTTGCCAACCAAGATGGAGAGCTAATGGACCAGAAGTCAAGATTTGGTTTGGCAAAATACCAACCATCCCCCATCCCTAAAATATTAGATAATTAAATGAAGCACCACCACCTACATATATATATATATATATATATATATTGTTTGTGTATGTATACATCAATCTCCAAAGGTCCATCAGTACCTACTATGAATTTTTAGTATACTTTTGCTTTATTTATCAAATAAGCTGATTAAAACATTACTAAAATACTTTATAAGTTTTTAAGACTTATTTCACCCAGCAATTTTAACAACTCATTACGATTAATTCACTATAATTTTGAGCTTATACAAACATAAATTTCAACGAGTTATTTACCAAACAGTCAATGCTTTATGGGTTGTTTTTACCCGTCATAATTTTTATTATTATTTGATGGTCTCCTATCTTATTTCACATCGGATCAGAAGTCGAATGACATAACTATATTCCAGTTATTTGAAATAATTCATAAGTTGTTTTCTTCTTTTATTCGTAGAGCGCATTTTGGCAATGAGATAATATTTTAATGCTATTAGACCTTTATATAGGTAATACATCAAGTCATCATCATTATTAAAAAATTGACATTTTAATTTTGGAATGATCAAATTTCAAGGAAGATGTTGCAACTTCGAGTCTTATACAATGCAATTTGATCATATAGAAATCTCATATATCGGTTTTAGAGATAGATTAAGATGACACTCAAATTTTTTTTTACTATTTAATTTAACATATTATTTAATTAATTTTATGGCATGTTAGTATATCATTTAAAGGAATCTTTTACAGCATTTTAGCATCACCATTTGCAAATTAAGACTACATAAGAGTTTTGGTTTGGTAAAGGCGTTAAGCTAAATTTCCCTTTGTGATTAATATTGTAAGAAAACCTAATTTGTAGACTATATGTTCTATATATCATACTAACCACCCATGCCAATTGCTGCAAAATTATGGTTTGGTATGGGTGAGTCTTGATTTTGACTATCTTTTTTAGTTTTTATTTTTAATTTTTGGTAATCAAACAATTATAAAAACAACATGCGTGCATGGATTTATTTTCTACGAATAATTTATTATTAGCATCTACGTGTTCTAATATTATTCAATTTTTATTTTAACATACTAATATAAATAAGGGGATAATTATAAAGTCCTTATCATGATGTTACTGTAACTTTTGTCTTTATTCCTCAAAATAGAATTAGTTAGATACAGCTAAAATTTATCTTTACAGGTGATTAACATGCTTAATTTATGCTACTATTATATGGTAAATCCTGTTGTGTTCTTAAAGGCCACTTTTTAGGCATGGCAAAAACTTTCCCAATTTTGGGTCCTACGAGGATTCCCGAATTTGGGGACTCGAATTTGAAAAAAAAATTTCCACTAAAATAGAGATGGGGATGAAATTCTTCCCGAAACTAATTCAAGGACGAGGATGGGGATCATATTCCCCGCCCCATGGAGTCCTCGTTCCGTCATATTAATTAAAAAATATATATTATATTACATATATATTATTATATACATTATATTTTATATTATATATTTCATATATACTATTTTTAATACTTTTTTAGTAATTTCATATAATTTATAAGAATTTATTAATTATAAAATATAAATTAATAAAATATATTAATAGAGGCCTAATTATTTTTTACTTTTTAATCATTTTATGCACACACAAAAAATATTTTGGGGATCTCCGTGGAGATTCGAGGAATGGGGACAGGGGGCAAAATTTTCCCACGACAGGAATTGGGGATGGGGACGAGGATGGGGGAGTAGCTCCCCGCCCCATTTCTCACGAGTGCCATTCCTACCACTTTTTTGTCTCATTTAAAATCACCTTGAATTCTTTATTCCATTTTGTGTTTCATCTCATATTTCAATATGTTGTACATCTGCTAAATATATTTGATCATCAATCAATTATTTTCATCAAAAAATTTTAACATATGCCATATATCTATGCAGTGGAATAGAAGATTTAAATTGATTTAAAATACCTATTAATGATCTTTGTTTTTGGTTTAAAATTGACATGATACATACTAAAAATCACAATTTCGGCCTTAGGATAGTCAAAAATGAAGATAACCAGAAGATCTACATCTGTTTTTTCTTTTTAATGGATCTAATCCGACCCGACTACTAAATTAGTAATAGCTACAATTTCAGCTGTCTATCAACTACGCGTAATATGATAGAGCTACATTAGTCAACTATTATAATGATCCCATAGAAATACACTTATATTTCTATTTATCATTTTAGTATATCTTAGCTCCATCTTTTATCCGATCACTGATTTAAGCATCGACATTGATATGGGATAGCCCAACAGGCCCAACAGGCCTCCTTTACAAGTAATACAGCCCACGAGATCCAATGTTAAATGATATAATTCAGCAGGCTCAACAGGCCCGAGATCAGAGGATTCAACCCACTGAGCCCTGAGGTAAGTCACTTTGGTCGACCCGTGTCGACCTCATATAAGAAGTCCCGTAGTCGACCCGTATCGACCTGAGGGCAACTTCCACAGTCTAGTGACGATAGCCCAATGGCGAAGTTGGACTGGTTGACTAGTATTGACCCTATATGGTAAGCCGCACGGTCGACCCGTATCGACTAGGAGGCCGTCACGAACTCATCATCTAAGAATGGTCGACATGAATCGATCCCCTAGTTGCAGATGTGACAAGTTAAACCTTTATGTAATGATCACACGTGGTGGCAGATGCGACTACTGCGTACGGATGTAACCGCTCCCACCAACTCTGACAACTCTGCCAACAACTTTGGCAGAGGCGCGCTCCTACCGCTGGCACTACCCAGGAAAACAGGAGATTGCGCCACGTGGCTGAGCCCCGAAATCGGGGCATAAATGACTATCATACCCCGGCTATGAGGAAGGCCCAAGTGTACTTGACAAGGACACTTGGGTAAATTCACATTCTTATCAGATTATAAATCAGGCCAACACCACCACGTTCAAGGTAATTGCCACTTTACTATTTCACTACATACTCTCTATACACCTCACCGGAAACCTAACTTGAGCGTCGGAGAGCCTTAGCCGGGGCAACTCCGGCTAGTTCACGTTTGTTCTTGTTGCAGATCTCAAGCCCAATATCAACTCAATCCACCGGACTTCCGGACCATTCAGCTCTGTGCAGCATCAGACATTTTTTTACTAGGAGCTCCTAATATTCCCTAACTATATATTATATTTTAAGTTCTAGTCCACTATCCTACCCAATTGAAAAGTCGACCTATTTAATAACCTGATAGAAATAAATTATATCTAAAATTGACCAATTTAAACTCCTTCGTATAAAAAAAAGTTAGTTGTTTAAATAGAAATCAAGCCATTGTTTTAAAAAATTATGTCCATAATTAATTAACTAATTATTAAACAATAGTTAAAATTTTGATTAATTGGTTGGTGATGGTTCTCGATTTGAGTAGACAACTACCATGAAAAATGTGACTGGAAAACTGTTTGCTTATAATGCTCACTTTAGAAATGTATAGTCCACGCATTATTTTGTTGACCAATTGAAAAATATACTTTGTTTTAAAGCTATTTGGTATAATTTGATTAATTAAGTTGTACCCACGCTATTAATTTAAAATATAAGTCGTTATTGAATTAAATGAGCAAAGCAAAGACGTCAACTTAAGTTGTTTACTTTAAATGTCAACTTGTACACATGGCTTTAATATTGTAATTACACCTAATTAAGCAAATGATGCAATACGGTCAAGAAAAGTAAGATACATTTAACTTAGAGTATCTTGAGCTAATTATATTTTTTATATTAGTGATATCAAGTTAATAATACAAGTACTCATCAATTTACAATAACTATCAACAAATAATTATCAATCAATAGTGTATAATAATTAATAAATAATTATTACAAGAGTATATTAATCAAATTCTAGATTTTACGCACTATTTATCAATTGGTCGAGTGCCACTAATCTCACATTTATATATGTGGGGTTTAGAGTTCAAATTGGATAAATTTCAGGTGCACGCACATGTATAGGAAAAAAAGTCTTGATTTCAAGAAAATTTTGATGTTACTATTGCAAAATTTTCTTGATAGAGTTACTACAGTTATTCATTCAAAATACAATGTATTCAAATCATATAAGTGGATAAAGTAAATATTGTCATCTACAATAATCGTATTATTTTAATGATTTAAACTCATATGGCTACCATTGCATCCAAAACTTTCTACATAAGATGTTGGTAATGACGATTTTATAATTAATATTATTAAAATTATAAAAATTTGTTTGAATTGTAAAAATAAATTAAAAACTCTTTAGTTTTTTATTTAAAAAAAAATCTTACAACACCCTCACTTCTTGTTTCTAAATTTTTTTAAAAAATTGTCAAATACTTCAAAATATTACTTAAACTCCTAAATATGTAAAATATTTTAAGAAATGTATAAATTAAAATAAAAATCTTGATTAGTAAAATTTACGTAAAGTTAAAATGGCGTTGCGACCGCGACCAGTAGAGCATTTCTAGAAGTGGGTAACGCACTCGAGATTCAGAACGCGTAGACAAGGGCTGAAAAGTAGATCTTCTAGTAATAATTAAGTAAAAATAGTAGCATTAATCTAGGTATTTGAAATTTTCAAATAAGTCGAAAATTTAATTTTTGATAAGATATTATGAGTCATATATGGATAGAAAAAATCTGCATCACTTTAGGGATGTTTCTAGAAGCATGCCTATCCAATTAAATTCTTTTTGGAATGTTTGGTTATATTTTTTTGTTTGATTTTATTACATGTTTATTATGTATTTTTAAAAAATAAATTATTGAAAAATATAAAAATTATTTTTTGATATATTTGTTTATGTTTTATGAGAGATATTTTTTTTACTGTAGTAGTCAAATTAATATTTTTTTTTTAGTTTTTTAGATGAAAATGGAATTGAATTATTTTTTTAAGATTAGAATAATAATAAGATATAATATATATATATATATGTATATATTGAAGAATATGTATTTTAAAGGAAAAATGGGGATATATTTGATTATATTTTTTCAAAACAATATTGTTCCAGGGAAACATAACCAAATAAAGCCTTTATTTTTTTTTTCTTCTTGTTGAACAATTATTAATCCATAATCCATAATATAAAGCTACAATTAAACACAGAATTAAGCACAAATTTTTAACAACAGCGTCAATAATTTCATTAGATTTTATGCTATAGTCCATAATAAATGCCTTACCATCTGTGTTACCACTAATATTAAATTTTATATATTATAAATAATAATACACGTCAGGTCACTAATATAATTAATAATATACGCGGATCATCAATTTAATAAATAATATTAAAGTATGTGAATACCAATGCCATTTTTCAACGGTTGAATATAGTTTTCTTGTTAAGGTGCCAAAATAGAAAAATAAAACTCGAATGAGTCACAAAACTCATAATATACAACATGAATTGAATATTTTTCAATTTGATAATTATTTTAGAATTTTTTTTTTTACTGCATACCTCATTTCTTGCTTCACCTCCTCACCCCTTTTAACACGTTACAAGTTTTATTTGTTCTCGTTTCTATTAGAATTAAATATAATGTTAATATTAATATAAAAAATAATACTATTGATGAAAAAATAAACCACTATGTAGAAATCATGACATATATAAAATGTAAATAATTTTTATTTTATCACCAACAAAATTTTTGAGTGATAATATTTTTATTTATTTTTATCATAATATGATTTAATAGTAACAAGAATTAATATTTTAAATTATCATAATTAATAATTAATGATGCACGTTTAGTGACAACTTAACGATAATAAAAATTCTCACCATAATATGTGTTTGAGTTTTTATTATCATTAGATTGTCACTAATTAATGGTGATAATATTGTTCTTGTGATTATTAAGCTTGTAAGATTTATTAGAATGGTAAAATTAATTTTATTATTACTTAATATACATAATAAGTAACAACTTTTGCATTATTTATTATTTTGTCATCAAATTTTATTTTATTTTTGTAGTGTACTATTATTTATTATTACTTAATATACATAATAAGTGATAATTTTTGTATTTTTATTTATTATTTTGTCATCAAATTTCATTTTTC
>JACGDI010005561.1:85000-143611 GCA_014898725.1 Jacaranda copaia
TATAAAAAAATTGCTTTTGTAGTTATAGCTACAAAATATAATTATGAATTTTCATAGCAAGTATAATTTTTTTAATTTAAACAACAAAAGCTAATAGTATCAATCCGTTCCATTGCACTCTTAAAACGTGACAGATTAATTATGCATTATTCGTAATAAACATATATATAAATGATTATCAACTACGATTGATCAAAGTAAGGGCTAGCTACAAAAGCATTAGTTTCAAACTTGGTTAGGACAACTCATAGTCAAAACTATAAACTTCTAGCATTAGCTATAAAATGACCATAGTTAATAAAGATTAAATAATTTAAATTTAATAATTAAATTAAATTAAATATAAAAAATTATATGCCAAATAATATTTTTAGTATATATTGAGAAAATTAGTATATACATTAAAAACATAAATTTAATATACTAGACCCAATGAGTTTTGGGTTAGATAGGGTAGGATAAGGTTAGAGTCTCATCATTTTGGGTATTTGGGGGTATGATAGAATATATGGTATTTTTATTTGGATATTTTAGGATATGTGTGATACCTTACCAATTTATAGGCCTAACACAAATTACCAAATGATATATAATCATGAGATAAAGCTGGACTACAATGGAAGCAATTTAGACACGAAATTTAATTTATCAAAATTCACAAATTATACTCACAAAGTTGATGACCAAAATAATACCCAACATATATAAAAATAAAATAGATACATATTTAGTTGATTAGCCAAATTTTGCCTACCTCCATAGGAGTTTTCTTTCTTCAATTATGATAGAATTTTATCAGTACAAGCCAATCCTTAAATTTGGCACGTCCAAACTCAAGCCAAAAAAAATTCCTTGTACAATCAGTATCATTACTACCAAAGAGATACTCACTCTACCTTTTTGTATTGCCCCATTTGTACTCATAATAACTATCTCATGAGTTATACGATTATCCTCTCCATCAAGTAATCAAATAAATTCTTTCGTTTATAATAGAAAATTACTTAATTACTTAACCTAAAACTAGAAAACTTAATATAAGAAGAAGTTTTAATTCTAGTTAAATTTGATTTCCAGATAATTAAGTCGAATCTTAATAGATAACTTAAAAATCCAATCAAATTATCAGAGTTATCGTCGCGTCTTGTATAATTAAACTCCAATTTTGAGTTTGGCACTTTGCACTTTGCACTTTTGTTGTTTTCGAATTTTCAAACCCTCGCAAAACAAATCACATTCTTTAATTAAGCGCATGCTTATCATATTCATTAACTACATTATCTATACAATATTATGTTCCAATTTTCAAACATATTAGGTAGATAAATTTAAGAATTAAAACTTAATTTAATGGCCACATGTGAGAAATTCAGCTACAAAGAAGCCATATATAATTTTTATTCATATATAAGAAACTTTATCTAATAATTTTGACTGTACTTATATATATTAAGTGAATATTTCCTTCCTTTCAATTAATTTTTACTCACTCGTGTTTAGAGTCATTTGTGTTTAAACTTCACCCTTATAACTCGATTAATTGATCCATAGCTTGTATTTTATTACTTAACAATTATATATTTTACCAAAAACCTAAGTATTTGTTATAGAAAAATTGCTTTTGTAGCTATGTCTATAAAATATAACTATGAATTTTCCTAGCAAGTACAATTTTTTTAATTATAAGCAACAAAAGCTATTAGTATCAATCCGTTCCATTATACTCGCAAAAAGTGACAAATTAGTTATGCATTATTCGTAATAAATATTAATATATATATATAAATGATTATCAACGACAAATTGATCGAAGTAAGGGCTAACTACGAGAACATTAGTTTCAAACTTGATTTGAACAACTTTATAGTCAAAACTATAAACTTCTGGCATCAGCTATAAAATGATCATAGTTAATACCTAATCTTTTTAGTATTTTAACAACTAAGTATTTCCTTTTCCCATAAAAATATTGATTTTCATACTACTCAGTTTTTTGGCAATATTTTATGATGCCGTTCTCTGTTGCGTGTAATTTTCTTTTTCTTTGACTATTCTGGCGGGCAAAACGTTGAATAGTCTATCCGTTAGAATTTGTAACAGCCTGTTAGGTTTTATTTTCAAAGGTCATTTTCATTTTCAGTTATTTTTAAAAATTAAAAAGTTAGTTATGCAATGAAATTAAAATTTGAAATGTATTTGAATGACATGTTAGAAAGTAATGATTAGAATATGTTATAAAATTATAAGTAGATTAATTTATATTTTTTATGTTTAAATTTTTTTTAAAAAAAATTTATGTAATTTTATTAATTTAAAAATTATAGTGGGTATTTTATGTCAAATCAAATTTGAATTTGATTGATGTGTAATATGATGATAGAATAGATTTAGAAAGAGTTTTGAGAAGAAAATATGTACTTTTTTTTAAAAAAATTGTGAGAAAGTATTTATTTTTAATTTTCATTCCCACATGAAAATGAAAATGGGGCCCAGAAATGAAAACAAACAGGTTCCTTCTCACTTTTCCTACAAACTCAGCAAAATACATGTGAAGATTCTCGCTTGCATTCCTTAAATAGCATGTAATAGAATATTATGGGAATGTTTGGTTATATTTTTTGTTTGATTTTATTATGTATTTTGAGAGAATGAATTATTGAAGAATGTGAAAGTTATTTTTTGGCATATTTGTTTATGTTTTGGGAAGATATTTTTTTACTGTAGCAGTTAAATCAATACTTTTTTATTGAATTTTTGAGGTAAAATAGAATTGAGTAATTTTTTTTAATGTTAGAATAATAATAAAATATATGTAATATTGATGAGGTTGAAATTTGTTTTACTGGATTGGGTAGTGTTTGGGCTAAATTGACCGAGACAGTTGAGTGATCCAACAGCAAAATCTTCTTGGGTTGAGATCTGCAACCACTAGCAAACGTCAGACTAGTCGAGGTATTCCCTGCTAAGGCATTTCAACGCTTAATTTAGTTCTGGTCGAGTAAGGGAATCAAGCAGTAGAATAAGGATGTATAGTAAAAATGGCATACCTGGAGGTGACTAGCAACGGGGTATTTATAGCCTTCTTCAGGTGAATTATATGTCTAAGATACATTTATCAAATGTAGAGGGCTCTTGTTCTTATTTGGTAGCTATGTCATTTCTCATCCTTGTACTGCTCTAAGTGGCACAATCTTCTACTTTCCTAGGAAAATAGTACTCTGGAGGCGCGCTTCCTAACAGGGTTGGTGGCAATAGTGATACTGGGGAGGCATGCACCATTAATGTGGAGGCACGTTGACTGTCAGGATATTAAATGTGGTAGAGATACGTTCGAGCACCGGAGTGAATACTTTGGTCAATGGTGTTCGACCATGGAAAGCGATCGACCAAAGGAATATTCAGACGGAATAGACCGCTTGAAGTCTCCCATTGGGTAGGGTTGAGAACACGCTACTTGGCCTAGAAGGTTTTGGTTGAACGACTCAGCCCATAATACTGTATATGCATTGCTGCGCTCGGTGATCGATGGCCCACCTGAGCCTGGAAACACCGTTAGGCCTTAGATGCAAAGTGGGCCTGGAAGTGCATCCTGGAGCTGATAACTATTGGGCTGGGCTTGTTGGGCTATCCCATATCATAAGTCCCCCCACTCGTGGTCCTAATCGAGCTTGTCGATGAGAAGGAGTAAGGAGTGGATACAACATAATGATGGTTCTGGGCATTCGACTGGGATTTTTGAATTGTCAACCAAGCTCTTTGAATTGTCGATCAGGATTTTTGAATATTCGATCGGGGTTTGGTGCATTTAATGTGTTTGTTATGTTGAAGCATACGAAGTGCCAAAAGACAGCTGTGCAATTATTACTATTGGTTAAGTTCCAACATCCGAGTGCTTATAAATAGGCACAGTGAAATTACTCATTTTACATTTTTAATACAATTGGCTTGGTTGAGCTTTGAATTCACATAGCCTTCTTTGCATTCCAAGTTTTTAGAATTTTGTCGATACCTTATAAGTTTTACCTTTTCGCTTCTGTTTTGCTTTTGTTTTTTTTTGAATATGTCGACTACTTCGAATAGCGAGGACACTAGGTCCCAGGGGACATAACTCCATGGGGAGGGTGAGGATGAGAGCACATCTAGTAGTTCATCGAGTTTAAGCTCGACCTCTAATAGCTCAAGTGATGAGAGGGCTGGTTCTGGGGGCGAGGTAGGGCCAAGTGAGGTACCAGCATCACGTGGATGACTTTTCACCCTTAACCACTTTAGTGAGATTGTTTCAAAAATTACCCCAGCTGATTTGATTCGCATTAGGGAGCTCTACCATATCTTGACAGAGAATGAACTCTTAGCTCCCAGTCCTCGAGATAGAATGTATCAACCTCTAAAGGGGTGTATTATAGTTTTCGAGAAGGGGTTTAGGTGTAGGCTTATGTTTCCTCTTACACTAGCTGTGATCGACCTCTTAAGTGGTCTAAAGGTCAGCATAATGCAACTCTTTCCCAACTGCTTTTTGACCATATACAGTTTCGTTGTGCTGATGCACCTATTCTACCAACCAGCTTCTTTTGCCAATTTCTTGAATCTCTTCCACCTCTTAATGTCCTAGAAGTCGGGTAGCACTAAGGAATCTAATTTCTATTACCTTATGGCGTGACTGCATTAAAAATTCTTAGTAACCCCATCCTCCTCCTACGGCTAGGAGTGGAGAAGCATTTTCTTTACGTTCGAAGGCCAGGGGGTTCAATATACTAGGGAGTGGTGGAGGGGGCACGTCGAGATGCTAGGAAATCTGACCTCAAGCTAGCCAAATAACTTCATTCAAGACCTTGTCGAGTTTAGCTAAATAGAGGCCTCTGTTTTAGTTGAAGAGAGGTGTTTGGTGTTGGCTAACTTGTCACCGACCGAGTTGAACTTGCCTGCAGGTGATTGACTAGGTAGTTCTTTATTGATTATTATTGTTATGATTTTATTTCACATCTTTTTGCTTGAGTTTAATTATTTTCCCTTTTGTATTATATTGGTAGATCGAGAAGAAGTCATGAGTAGACCATGACAGGAAGTGATGGCCTACGCTCAGAGGAACAAGAAGCACCTTTAGGTAATGGTCGCTTACTGCCAGGCCACTGCCATGACTGTGACTCCAACTCCTTCGACCATAGACCCCACGGAATCAACTCCAAGGGTTTCTCCCCTCGACCAATGGCGATAACCACAGTGACCCTATTGATCGAGACAAAAAACCTATAGTCGACAAGGGAGGACCTGCTCCAAAAAGGCCGACAGGCGACAAGGGTAAAGGGAAAGCTCCCACCAACTATGACTTGTTTGGGAAGTGCAGCAACGGAGTGCTGTTTCAACTATCTCGATTGCCATCACCCCAATTTGGGATAGAGCTAAACATAGCCATGCACAACTCGACTTTCGTAATGTCGTTGAGATCGATTGGGGCTTGGCACTCAAATGCATGGTCACCAGGCTCTTCATTTTCGACCAGCAAAAATTCATGGACCTAAGCTAGATCGGTGCGCTCAAGGCTCTGACATACCATTGCAATATAGTAAATCTATGGTCGATAATTTTCTTGTTGAATACAATTTTCTGGTTGATCACACTTTTGTAAGGAATACTTATTCCTTTCCGGTGAGCCAGCTCAAGTATCACTTCTACTAGAGGTCGAAGCTGGCTTTGGCTAATTGGGAGTAGCTGCAGGAGGAAAAGGAGCTGGACACCTCGAAGGCTCAGCTCGAATCATCTTAGGTCAGAGTCGACCAGCTAAACAAAGAGGTCGCAGATCTCTACAAGTAGTTCAACACCAAGGATCAACAGTTGATTGCGGCCATCCAAGAGAAGAGTCGTATGGATAAATTATTGCACAAGGCTCGACTAGATGCGTAGTAGAGCTGCGACTCTAGTCGGATGGTGGGGCACTATGCTGCATTGCAGGAGGCCCAAGATTAATTCTTCATGAAACTTTCTCTGATGTGAAAGAAGACGGTGTAGTAATTTATGCTTTGCTCAGCTTTTCAAGATGCAAGTGTGGTCTTCTCACTTGATGATGCAAGGATTGCTATTGAGAAGGCCATTAAACAACTTGAGTATTTAGGCTATTCCTTTCGAGCAAAGGATAAGGACTGCATGAGCCCTATTTTGGACCAGCAACTGTGACCTTATCCCTCGCCCGAGGAGACCGCGATTGAAGAGGGCATTGGAGGAAACATCCCGATTAAGGCCATGACTGCTAATCAACAAAGGCATGTAGAGGTGTCGAGGAGGCTCGCCATTGTGGTGAAAGAGTTCGACTTCACCAATAACTTTGCCTATGAAATTCAGGATGGCATGGTCGATGCTAATGAGTATATGTTCTGTTTAGAGGAGTTTTTGGTCGATAAAGCGGGGCCTTCGTAGCTTGCACAAGCCATTCTCCCTCTTATGTCAGCAATGCCTGAGCAAGGAACGGTGGTGCTAATTCCATCGAGCAATGAGATTGACAATGCTATCGAAGAGGGTGCACAGGCAGCTTAGGAAGAGGCGAGCTCGAGCAACAATTAAAAATTGTACCAATTCTCTCCCTTTTTTTGTCGATAAAGGTTGTACTTCAAATGTAATGGATACTTTGTTCAATGAAATAGAACTTTATTTTAATCGACGTGTAGCTAATGTTTTTGTGTTTTCTTTGCTTTATGCTAATGGTTTTGTCGAATATGGATGGTTGACAACCAAATTGAATTTTATCTTAAAACCCTAAAGTTTAGGGTTAATTGCGATTATTACCTTTGCATGGTTGATGGTCAAATTTTATAGTCATTATTTAGATAAACACGACTATATAGCAGAAGTTTTCGCTCAATTATATGAATGACGATTTTTGGCAAAATGTTGTGACCTAGCTTAGTTTGGTCGATTATAATGCTCTTAACTGGGTTGACTACGTGGTCAACCATTATTTTTGTTTGTAAAACTTTTGACTCCTTGATATGGCGGCGAGGGGTTGCCTCATTAGTCGACTATGGGGTCAGTTGTGCATGCTGGGATGGGAGCCTTGGTTCTTGGGTTGACTTGAAGCTTGGGCTTAGAAGCCTTGCATAAGTAGCTTGGAACTGCTTTTTGGGTTGACTACTAGGTCGACTTGAAACTTGGGCTTAGAAACTTTACATAGGCAGCTTGGAGCTACTTTTTGGGTCTACTACAGGGTCGATTTCAAATTTGGGCTTAGAGGCCTTCATTTGGTAGCATGAAGCTACTTTTAGGTTAACTATGGGGTTGATTTGAAACTCGGGCTTAGAAGCTTTGATTTGACAACATGAAGCTGCTTTTGGATCAACTATGGGGTCAACTTGAAACTTGGAGTCACATGAGGCAAATGTGAGTGTTCGCGATTGGTAGCATTACAAGTGAATAATAGTAGTGTTGCTAAAACTTTATTTATATCACAGGATACAAAGATGATTACAAAACGTTCTTATACATAGAATTTCTTCAAGTTGATGGCATTCCATAAGCGAGGAAGCTCATCCCCATCAATGTTAACAAGTTGATAGGCGCTGTGCTTTAATACCTTGACGACAGTATAAGGTCCCTCTCATTTTGGGTCAAGTTTGCCAACATTCTTCGATATTTTCACCTTTTTGAGAACAAAGTCTCCGATCTTAAAATGGTATAGCTTGACCCTTTTATTATAGTTCTCTGCCACCTTTGATCTATAGCATTATGTGGTGTTATAGGCTTCTTATCTCCTCTCATTAATTGTCTCTAGGTCGAGTTTCCTTTCTGAGATGTTTCTGATCGGGTTGAAGTGGATCACTCGATTTATGTGTTGTATAAGTTTAAAGAGGATAACTACTTCAGAACTATATACCAAACTGTAAGGGTTATGACTCATAGCTATACGAAGGGTGGTCCTGTATGCTTATAACACCCCAGGGAGGTTATCTACCCAACTCGACCTGATCCTTTGTATTCTGGCTTTCACATGGTCGAGGATTATTTTGTTCGTTACTTCTGTTTGTCCGTTCAATTGAGGGTTGCCCATTGAGGTAAAATGTTGGGTGATCCCTAAGGCCTCGCACTAATTTCAGGTGTTTTTGCTCTAAAACTGCGCCCTGTTCTCTGAAATAAGGATTTTAAGGAGGCCAAAATGGCAAATAATATTTTTTCAGATGGAATTTTTTATGGCAGCGTCAGTTATTGTTGGGACAACTTTGGCCTCGACCCATTTGGTAAAGTACTCAACTGCTACAATTATGAATTTTCTCTAACCTTTCGTCTTTGACAATAAATCCAAAATGTTGATCCCCCTCTGGTAGAATGACCAAGTGATCTGAACATTGACCATAGGTGCAATAGGTTGGTGTGGGAGGTTCGAGTGTACTTGGCATGATGGACACTTGCGAGCAACGCCTTTTAATAAAGTGGGCTAAAAATATCCATATCTGATGATCTTATGGGCAAGGGATTTTCTTCCTGAATGATTCCCACACATGCTTGTGTGGATATCCTGTAAGACCTCATGAGCCTAGTCAGGGTCCAAGCACCTTAGGGGTGGCCCAAAAATTGACCTTTTATAGAGCTGGCCATGTTCGCCGAGTGCAAACTTAGTAATTTATCCTTGAAAGCGATGTGCCTTATTTTTATCTTCAGGGATCGTACCATGACTTAAGTAGAGCTTTATTAGATTTTTCCATGAAGAGAGTGTATCCTCGGTGCTCTCCATCAAATTTTCCTCGAGGATACCTATTGATGGTTTGTCAGCAACTAGAAATGTTATCATTCTATCTCTTGTCCCTCTGGTTGAGCAAGTGAATACAACTAATAAATTTGGATAGGGCATTCACTCACTCGTTCTCTGATTGAGGTACCTAGCTGAGAGTGAACTTTTCAAATGATTGTTGCAGTCTTTTGACCTCTGCCAGGTACCAGCTTATTATCAAGTCCTTAGCCTCAAAATTTCTTTCAACCTATTCCACGACCAACTGGGATTCTGTGATTGTTGCAAGGTGCTCGACTCTTCAGTCAAGTGCCATCCTCATCTTAGTAAGGAGGGCCTCATACTCAGCCTCATTATTGGTGACTGCATAATCAAATTTGATTGTGAAATCATATTCTTCCACTGACGGAGAGTGGAGGTTTTACTTTTGCCCCACCTCCTAACATAGTCGATGATATGCCAATGTGCAAAGTTCAAACAAGAGTTGCATCACAGCTCTTCTTGAGGAGATCGACCTGCTCGACGATGAAGTCGGCTAAGGTCTGTGCTTTGATGGCTGTTCTAAATTGAAAAGTGATATCAAACTTTTCCAACTCAATGGCCTATTTTGTTAACCTCCCTGACGTGCCTAGCTTTGAGAGTACTTGTTTCAATGGCTGGTTTCTTAGTACTACCATTGCATGAGACTAAAAGTATGGTTGGAGCTTTCGAGCTATAGTAACTAATGCTAGTGCGAATTTCTTGATATCTAAGTAGTTAAACTCTGGCCCTTAGAGCACCTTGCTATAATAATAAATCGATCGATGGTTGTCATCTCTAGTAGAAACCAATATTGAGCTGATCGATGTTTCAAAAACAACCAAATAGATGTGCAGTACCTCTCCGAGCTTCGGCTTGGCTAACATAGCGGGCGAGGACAAGTATTATTTTAAGTCGACCAAAGCCCAATCATAATATCCATTCCATCGAAAACCTAACTTCTTATTGTTTCTAAGAATCTTGAAGAAGGGTAAGTTCTTATTGGCTAATCGGGCGACCAGGCGTTGTACATCTCTGACTGTTCGAGGTGGAGCTATGTCCAGCACTGCTTGAATTTTCTATGGATTGGCCTCAATGCCCCTTTAACTAACCATATACCTCAAGAACTTACCTCTTTAAACTCCGAACATACACTTGTTTGGATTTAACTTCATGCCAAATGCTCGTAATATGGAAAAGGTGTGGTTGAGGTTAAGCATATGGTCTCTAGCCTTCTTTGTTTTGACAATCATGTCGTTGACATAAACTTCCATAGACTTGCTTATCTCATTCTTGAACATAAAGTTGACTAGTCATTGGTAGGTTGCTCCAACATTTTTTAGTCTAAATGGCATGACCAAAAAGCAATAAACTCTATTAGGGACTACAAAGGAGGTTTTGTCTTTATCCTTGAGGGCATGAATATCTAGTAGTACTCTTGAAAGGCATCCATCATACTCAAAAGTTCACGACCAGCTATAGAATCCACCAACAAATCTATACGAGACAGGGGGTAAGGATCCTCAGGGCAAGCTTTATTCAAATCAGTGAAATTGTTACAAGTGTACCATTGTCCCTCATTTTTGGGGATGAATACAATGTTACAAAGCTATGATGGGTACTGAATTTCTACAATATAGCCTACATGTAAGAGTTTGTTAACTTTCTCTTCGATGATTTGGTTCCTCTCAGCATTGAAGGTTCTTGTCTTCTGCTTGACGAGCTTGTACAAGGGTCCAATATTGAGGCGATGAACTACTGGGGTCAATTCCTTGAATGTTAGATTCCTTCTAGGCAAAGATGTCGACATTCCCCTGTAGGAAATTAACCATGAGGCATTCCATATGTTGGCCTAGATTTGTTTCGATCCTGGTGGTTTTTTCAGGGTTCCCAGGCTCTAGCTCGACAGTTTTGAACTACCTGACGGGCTCCACTCTGGTGTATTCTAACTTTCTTTTCTTGCTGGCTTGGCCCTTCTTAGGTTTCGCTACAGAGATGTCCTCTGATGTTTTAGTTGTAGTTGAGTCTTCTGCTCGCTCGATTTGACCAAAATTGTGTAACATCGCTGAACTTTCTTAATATTGCATAGCAGCTCACTCGTGCTTGCTGAAATCGAGAATTTGATTTTTATATGATAAGTTGATACAATAGCTCGAAAATCATTAAGGCTGGTCGACCAATTATAACATTGTAAGCAAATGGAGTGTCGAAAACCAAATAGTTTATCAACAGTATTCTCCTACAAGGTGCCTCCCTAAATAATGTAGAGAGGTTGATGGAGCATTCTGGTATGATTTTTGACCCCCTAAATCCGACCAGAAGGGTGCACATAGGTTTAAATTTCAGCTGGCCTAGATTTATCCTTTTAAGCATTGAGAGAAAGATGATATTGGTAGAACTGCCATTGTCGACCAGAACTTTTCTAACTTTAAAGTTAGCAATCTCAGCAGAAACCACCATTGGATAATCGGCTTTATGGTTGATGTTTTTTCCTTTGAGGTGGGCCAGGTTGTCTTCAGTGAAGGAGATAGGCTCTGTACTGGTAGATAAATGGAACATTGTTTCCACTAGGGAGGCTTTAGTTGACTCCAACCTCCTCTATGTCTGCCTCCTCGCCAATTATGAGTCCCCCCAGTGGGACCCCCCGCAATCATGTCAATTACTCCTCAAATGGGTGGACAGTTATCCTAGGTGGGCTTTTTTCCTTTATCATCTCTTCTTAGGTTGATCAACCTTTCTCTACAGGGAGTCTAGTCGGTTTTGCCCCTTTTCGTCCTATTACCTTCATCAATATATTTTTTGAGATGGCCCTACTTGATTATCTCTCAATTTTATCATAGAGATTGAAGTAATCTTCTGTGTCGTGCCCCATTTGCTTGTAAAAGGGGCAATATTTCTTTAATTTTTTCATTGTCTCAGTCTCAATGAGCTTTCTTAATTTCTTGAGAAGGTTTTCATGCTGAATTGCGAACAGTACCTCCTTCCTTGTGTGATTGAGCAGATTGTAGTCATGAAATCATTTGATCAGAGATCGACAACCCTCCCTTTGTTTCTGGTCATTTTTCTCTTTGATTTTCTTTTTCTCGACCTCAGGGTTGCTAAAATTCAACTTGTTCATTTTCTCTTGGCTCATGTATCTCTCTATCAAGTCAAGTAGCTCCTCCATTGACTGTGGGTGTTTTCGTAACAAAGCATTAACACAGTCCTTATGCCAGCCCCAAGAAAAGCACGACGATCAGGAACTCAATCCTAGGGTTGTCGATCTTTAACACCTCTATATTAAATTTGGTAAAGAAGTCACAGAGGGACTCTCTCTTGTTCTGCTTGACGGTGTGGAAATGGGTGTGGAAGAGTTTCGACTTTCGTCAACTGGCAAAGTAGTGCAATAACTTATTGCACAGCTGATCATAGGAGTATATCGATGATGGTTCAATCTTGATAAACCAATTGAGCACAATGCCTTGAAAAGTGGTAACTAGCATCTTCGCGTGTATGTATTCATTATGTTCATGCAACTGCATCATGTGCTCGAACTACATTAGGTGTTTATTTAGATTAGTTGAGCCATCATACCGTGAAAGTTTGGTCAGACCTTTGCATCAACAACAATGCGCTCATCGATTATCTCCTGTATAAATGGTGACCCTCTTTCACGACGAGACCTCTGGGGGCCATCGGGGTTGGGCATCCTTTTAGTATTTCTCTTTGAGATTTCGTTGAGGCATCTGTTTGGTTGTTGTGCTTGGTGGAAAACTTCTTCTTACTCTTTCCAATCTTCCTTGGACATGTTGCGGTCGAACTAGGGCCAAGTGTTCGCTACGGAGCTCGAGGAGGGCCAGGTCGCATGATCCACGGATTCACCAATCTCTTCACATTGTTCCAGTTTTGAATGTTCAATCCTATTGCATTATGGGGCTTGATTAGGTCAAATGTAATGATCTATAGAATCAGCAATCTCTTCGCGTGGCTTTGATCGCCCTCTTTCTCTGTGGAGGTGCTTGGGGCTAGCTTCTCATTTAGTTGGCAGGTGCCTGAACTCTGGGTGACTGCAATTGTCTTGATGGGACCTCTCTTCTGGCAACGGTGGTTGTAGGGTTGCACTTCCAACTGAGGTGGGCATAATTGTGTGCCGATTCAATGTTGCAGAAAGCTAAGTAGAAATCTATGTGGAGATTTGTTCACTTATCAACTGCATTTGCTGCAGCATGATCAAGGTAACAACCTACTTCGGTGGGGCATTGGGCTCGAGGTATATAATTCTTGTTGAGGCTGAAGGGGAGGAGGAGACGCAGTTCTTCTATTTTTCTCTCTCTCAAATGCGGCTCATTGGGTGTTCACCATTTTTTAGTTATAATCTCAAGTTTCCCATAGATTGTGTCAAAAATGATCAAGTTGAAAAATGTTTTACTGGATTAGGTTCTGTTTGGGCTAAATTGACTGGGATAGTTGAATGATTTAACAGTGAAATTTTCTTGGGCTAAAATCTACAACCACTAGTAAATATCAGATTAGTTGAGGTGCCTTCGGCTAAGGCACTTTGATGCTCAATTTAGTTTTGGTTGAGTAAGAAAATCGAACAATAGAGTAAGGGTGAATAATAAAAATGGCATGCCTAGAGGTGACTAGCAACGGGGTATTTGTAGCCTTCTCTAGGTGGATTATGTGTCTAAGATGCCCCTATCAAATATAGATGGCTCTTATCCTTGTCTGGGAGCTATAGGTCGTTTCTCATCCTTATATGATTCCAGATGGTACCATCTCCTACTTTCCTGGGAGAATAGTACTCTAGAGGCGCGCCTCCTGACGAGGTTGGTAGCAGTGGTGGTACTGGGACGGCATGCGCTATTAATATGGAGGCACGCTAACTGTCAGGGCATTAAATACGACAGAGATATGATCGAGCACTGAAGTGAATACTTTGGTTGATGGTGATCAACCATGAAAAGTGGTTGACTAAAGGAATATTCAAACGGAATAAGCCACTCAAAGTCTCTCGTTAGGTAGGGTTAAGAACACGCTACTCAACCTAGAAGGTTTTGGTCGAATGGCTCAGCCCATGATACTGCATATGCGCTGCTGCGCTCGACGGTCGATAGCCCACTTGAGCCTGGAAACGCCATTAGGCCTGGAAGCATGTTCTAGAGCTGATAACTGTTTAGCCGGACTTGTTGAGCTATTCCATATCAAATATATATAATATGTATGTATATATTGGAGAATGTGTGTTTTGAAGAGAAAATGGAAATATGTTTGGTTATGTTTCTTTAAAACAATAGTATTTTGAAAAAATATAACCAAACAAAGCATATATGTCTTGGACCTAATGATAGAATATTGGACTAAAGCACGTGTTTTCATTTTTAGACAACATTCAAAGATCTACTTTTTAAAATTATTATATATTATATTATACAGTAAAAAACTCTTTTAAATTACTATTTTTAGATAAGGTAAATATATTATATTGGATAGCAAAATTATTACCATCGATTTTTTACTGGCACTTAGCTTATATCATGTTAGACAACCTAATGCAACTCTAAATGATATATAGCAACTTGCAATTTATAAACTTATTTGAGATTAAAATTATAATCGATTCATTTATTATATATACGAACATATAGTTATAGAATTGAACCAGTTTTCACCATTGAAACTTGGACCAATTATTTTTCAATCTTTTACATTTATTAAGACAAATTTAATTTATTATATCAAAGCATCAAATAATAAAAATTAAATCACATTAATGAGGGAGAATTATTGAAAGACTAAAATGCCCTTACTTTTAATCAAAATTTCAAAATAACCATAGGATCCGCATCTTTTTTTACGGGTCATACTCGACCATCCAACCCGAATCTATCTTTCAGATAGATCCTGACCATAGAAAGCAGCCACCAGTACGCCCAGGAGGGGGACACGTGGAGGTGATAGTACATAACCAGTACAACTGTTAACTGTAAATACCTCTCATTTATTGCCAGGAAAATCAACTAATGAGATCTACCACTTCCCTGTACACTTAATCTCTCGACCAAACAACCCATATATCCACACTCGACTCACCCTTTACAACTCAAAAAATGCTCGTCCGAGCTCTCATTTTTGATCGACCTTTCGACTATCGATAAATATACTGGTAGTTATATTTTGCTATATTACACATCGATAATAAGACTTATATTATAGTTTTCCACAATTGCCTAAGTGATATTTTCAATGCTTTATTTTCATATTTGGACCGCAGTCACAAAGACTATAAACTTAGAAAAAAAAAAAAAAAAAAAAGGTCATGAAACCCATGCATCTAGGAAACCTATTAAATAAGCATATCCCTTAAGACAAAAATAAACACACAATTAATTTATATTTGTTTAAGGCCTTTTGGGGGCTAGTCAAGTCACGTTCTATATGTTCAACGGAAAATTCTATTGGGTCGGACTGAAGAAAAGTAAAGTCAGCTACAACTCCCACACCAAGTCCCACGCCGCCCCCGCCCCAAAAAGGGAAAAACTCTAAAATTATGCCTATAAATACCCCCCAACCCGGCTTCAAAAAAATGCAACTGCCAAACAGGACCCAATTTAAATCCAATCCTCTGACTTCTGCTGCTTCAGCTCTATAATCCAAATCCCAAAAAATGCTTCAAATCATGCCCAAATCAGCTGTGTTAAACTACATGATTCTGATAACCACACAGCTAAAGTGGGTCTGGGATTATATTCTTTACCAATCTTTCTTCCAATCCCGCGGGATTAGATTACCGGATTACGTCGACAGCCTCAGCATAACGCACTACGAAAACAACACCGAAGAATCGGTAGAATGCGCTGTTTGTCTATGCAGAATCGACGAAGGAGACGAAGTTAGAGAATTGAGATGTGACCATTTATTTCACAAAGTTTGCTTAGATAGGTGGCTGGGAATTGGGCATGTGACATGTCCGTTGTGCCGGAATAATTTGAAGCCACGGCAGTTCACGGCGGAGCTCCACCAGGAGTTGATAATGATCAACTTTTGCACGGCGAGATCAAGTGATGATCGCTGCACATGGTGGCTGCGTTGATATATATATATATATATAACATTTATCAGGTTCCTTCATTCACATATGTTCATTGGGCTACCCATTTACATGAGGTGTCTGCAGATTTTTCTTTTTTTTGGTTGGTTTAGTGTATGCAGTAATCGATACATGAAATGGGGGATCAGATATACATTTTCTTGATATTGTACTTGGAATGGTAATGACAAATTATTGTAATAAAATCATTAGTTGAATATAAATTCCTTTTGAGTTGATTATTATTCAGCAAGGCATAACAAAAATTATTTTATAGCTAAAAATCTATTTTATTGCATGTTTTATTTTTAATTTTACATTAAAAAGAATAAAAGAATTAGCTGATTGTCTCGAAGAAACAACAAAGGGGAAGCACTCTCTATAGGAATTTGCTAAAAATCTATTTTATAGATTTTGTCGCCTCCTAATAGAGGTAGAAGTGGGAGTCATAAGAGCTATTTGCATCGAATCTTTCTATTGAAACGGAGATATTTTTCTTTTTCTTTTTCTTTTCTCTTTAGACAGGAGATCGATTCTAATTTAACCTAAGTATGTCCTGTGATTCTTAATCCACCTCTATTTTAGGGTTAATATTAGTGCAATCGAAATTGCTTTGGTCCTCACATCACCCCCGCTAAAATCACAGGTCTTTGAAGATGAAGGGTATAAATACGCTGTTAAAATATTTTTTTATAAAAAATAATTTGAATATAAATCTAATATGCTTGGCTACATTTGGTTTCAGTGATGAAAATGGGTGTGATAAGATTAAAAAGGTGTTTGGCAAAATTTATTTTAAACATCTTATAAGCTCTTATATCTTATAATTAAGATGTTTTTGAAGCTTATAAGATATTATATCTTATTTTTAAAATAAGTTGTTGCAGTGTTTAAATAAAATAAGAACTTGAAACTTATAAATTATTAATAATTATAATTTTGTAATTAAAATAGTTAATAATGAAGGAGCTTGTTAAAATCTTAAAAATAAGTTATGGCCTTCTTACTTTTTTAAAAGAGCTTATGAGCTCATAACATTTTATTTTAAGATCTTATAAGCCCTTTTTTTAAAAAAATTATCAAATATTTTTTATCAACTTATAAACTCTTAAATATCTTGTAAAAGGACTAGTAAAGATAGTTTACTCTTACTAATATAATATTCTCTCTGTTTGAAATTTATTTATTTTTATGTTTTTTAAATGTCTTAAAATAAGAGGCTTTTTTTTGGAATAATTTTTTTTCTTATATATCCTTACTACTAAATTAATAATATGATAGTTTTAACTCAACAACTACTTTTAGGACAATAATACAAAATATTACTCAAATTTTTTTCTTTTAGGCAATATCTTCTTGCAATAAATTAATGCATGTATCTAGAGTATGTAGGATATTTTTTTTTAATAGTTATCTGTTATCTTAAAATTACTTTTAGATTAAAATAATTCTTCATACAAACTAAAGAGTTGATGATTTTTGTGATTATTTGGAATGTAAAAAAAATCATTACTTTTAATTCATGAGGAGTTATATGAAATTTAGTTGTTTCAATCACTTTTAGCTATTTTTGTATTTTATTTTTATTTTTCGATGAACTTTGGCACTTTTTTAATTATTATCAAGTCAAATTCTTATTGTGTTTAATTTAAAGAGATATTTGGTTTAGAAACAATATATGAGATATTAATTGTTAAGATAATAAAATTATGTTAGAAAAGTTCCAATCCATTTGGAATACCGAAACTGCTTATATAAATATTAATAATCATTATAATTTTTTATAAAATTACAGTATGGAATATTTTGAAGATTTGTTCTCCATTGTTAATTTAAAAAAAATTCTTCAATTTTTATCATTAGAGGAAACATTTTTTTTCATTGATTCACAATACACCTCTTTTTCTACTCATTTCTGAGTCATATTTTACTGTCGATATCAAGATTTTTGTGGTACTATTCTTTGCATCCAATTATTTATCCACTTTTTTATTATTTTATTTTTACAATAAAAAGTTGAATAGTCTAAACGTCTAATTATTATCTTTTACTTCTATAACTTGTCATAACATAAGAAAATTGATAGAATATGTTGTTCAACTTGTTTCAAAGATTGATGAAATAGAATCATAAAAAGTCTAAAGTACTCATTTTTTTTCGATTTACAAAAAAATAAATAGAAGAATTCAATTAATTCTCAATGTTCATTGCTCCAATTTTGTTTTAATTGGTTTTAATTACTTGCAGCGATGATACAAGAGTCCAAGGGTCTAAATCATATTTGTTTTCTCTCTTCACTTTTATGTAAGAAGAATTCTTTTATAACACAGTAGATAAAATGTAATACTCAGAGTAATTCTTATCATAGTACTTTGAAATGTTATTAAAATTTATGGAGGTAGAAGACTTTATGATATTTCTGTATGTCATCACAACACACCAATAGGGGATCACAAATAGCAATAAATTATTGAAAAACTTTAACTTAAATATGATTTGGTTGAAACAAACCAATCATATGAAGATCAATATTTTGTATTCCCTATTGAAATCCGTAAATTTACTTATTGTGAAAGTCTTTTGATATTGAAGATGTGTAATTTATTTTGTGTGGCTCATACATGCTACAAACTTAGCATATCTCAAGCATTGGCAATTTTATCGCCTTCAATCATCCATATGGCTTAAGTAACTCAATTTCTATCCAATATTTGTGTAGAAGATATGATTGAAAAATGGTTAGTATGATTTATTAAAAAAAGTGAGTTTGCAACTACAAGTTCTTGAACTAAAGAGCCTTTTTTTTAAGGTTTAACACTAAAACTTGGTTGTCATATATAAGCTTTTAATACATCTTATATCTCTCACCTCTTCAAATGAACCATGAAGATTAGTCCTATCTAATAATAGCTAGCTAGCTTTTTGAAAAAATATTTAGAATATTTTCTTATAATATTTAAAAAGATACTTTTAGAAGTTTATACATTAATTTATGCTAAGAACATTTAAGTTGTGTTTCTTTTTCAGTGATGATTGTTGGCTTCAAAGTATTTTTCTTGATATTGTACTTGGAATGGTAATGACAAATTATTGTAATAAAATCATTAGTTGAATATATATTTCTTTTGAGTTGATTATTATTCACCTAGATATAACAAAAACTATTTTGAAGTTAAAACTTTATTTTTAATTTTAGATTAGGAAGAATAAAAGAACTAGCTGATTGTCTCGAAGAGGCAACAAAGGAGAAGTTCTCTCTCTATCTGGGGTCTCGACTTAGTGTTATATACCCATTTGGAGAAAATTTAGATTAATCGTAGTGTGGATGAGCAACTCATCTACATTGTGGCTGTGGAGGTAGATTTTGTCGCTGACAAATAGTGATAGAAGTGGGGGCCTCCAGAGGTATTTGCATTGAATCTTTTAATCGAAATAATTCAGAGATATAATTTAAAAAGAAAGGACACAAATGCATTGTTAAATTAATTTTTTACACAAAATAATTTGAATATAAATCTGATACGTTTGATATTATTTGAAGTATAATTTGCAAAATGAGTTATTGGTTTCTCTACCTTGCAAGTGTAATTGAAGAAATTTCAATCACAAGGGTAGATTTCGGCACTAAAGCTAATTAGGTCTCATTATTGAGGCTGAAAGGTCATCAGTCATGCAAGTACAGCCACCAACTAAATGGAAAAGTGGACTAGCAAAAATAGTTTACTCTTACTAATATAATATTCTCTCTATTTTAAATTTATTATTTTTCATTTTTTTAATGTCATAAAATAAGAGGCTTTTCTTTAAATGATTTTTTTTCCTTATATATCCTACTACTAAATTAATGATATGAAAGTTTTATTTCCACAACTACTTTTAGGACAATAATACAAAATATTACACAGTTTTTTCTTTTGGGCAATATCTTCTTGCAAGAAATTAATGCATGTATCTAGAGTATGTGGGACTTTTTTTTTAAAAAAAAATTTATTTGTTATCGTAAAATTACTTTTAGGTTAAAATAATTCTTCATACAAACTAAAGAGTTGGTGATTTTTGTGATTATTTGAAATGTCAAAGAATCATTACTTTTAATTCAGGAGGAGTTATATGAAATTTAGTCGTTTCAATCACTTTTGGCTATTTTTGTATTTTAGTTTATTTTATTTTTGGATAAACTTTGGCATTTTTAAATTATTATCAAATCAAATCCTTATTGTGTTTAATTTAAAGCGATATTTGGTTTAGAAACAATATATGAGATATTCATTACTAAGATAATAAAATTGTGTTAGAAAAGTTCCAATCCATTTAGAATACCGGAAACTGCTTATATAAATATTAATAATCATTATAATTTTTTATAAAATTACAGTATGGAATATTTTGAAGATTTGTTCTCCATTCTTAAGTTTAAAAACAATTTCTTCAATTTTTATCATTAGAGGAAACATTTTTTTCATTGATTCAACAATACACCCCTTTTTCTATGTTAGTTTATCCGTCTTTTCTATCTACTCATTTTTTAGTCATATTTTACTGGTGATGGCTAGATTTTAAGGGTACCATTCTTTGCATCCAATCATTTATCCATTTCTTTATTATTTTATGTTTGCAATAAAAAGTTGAATAGTCTAAGTATCTAATCATTATCTTTTATTCCTACAACTTGTCATAACACAGGAAAATCAATAGAATATGTTGTTCAACTCGTTTGTTTGCAGAGATCAACGAAATAGGATAATATAAAGTCTGAAAACACTATTTTTTTATTTATAGAAAGATATTTAATTAATTCTCAGCATTCATTGCTCCAACTTTGTTTGAATTGGTGGTGTGGAACTGTACATGTAAAATATTGAAGTAATCTGGAGCTGCTTCAATATGCAATAGAATTCTACCAAGAATTGATGCTAGTCAAATTCTACGTCTCCAAATTAAGAGATGATTACTTCATGTCTTGGCACATAAATTAAAAGGAAATTATAGACAAATAATTCATTGGTTTTAATTGTTTATAGTTATGATACAAGAGTCTAAGGGTCCAAAGAATATTTATTTTCTCGCTTTGCTTTTATCTCAGACGAATTCTTGTATGACACATTAGATAAAATGTAATAATTGGAGTACTTATTATTATTATTTTGAAATGTTATTAAAATTTATGGAGGTAGAAGACCTTTTAATATTTCTGTATGTCATTGCAACACACCAATAGGAGATCATATATAAATAGCAATAACTTATTGGAAAACTTTAACTTAAATATGGTTTGATTGAAACTAACCTATCATGTGAAGATCAATATTTTTTATTCCCTATTGAAATTCCTAAATTTACTTATTGTGAAAGTCTTTTGATATTGAAGAGTTATGATTTATTTGTGTGATTTGGACCTAGCGTGTCTCAAGCATTGGCAATTTTATCGCGTTCAGTGATACATTATGTTTTAATTAACTCAATTTCTATCAAATATTTGTGTAGAAGAAATGATTAAAAAATTAAGTATGCTTTATTAAAGAAAATGAGTTTGCAACTGCAAAATCTTGAATCAAAGAGCTCTTTTTTGGGTTTAACACTGAAACTTGGTTGTTATATATAAGCTTCTAATACAACTTTATGCCTCTCACCCCCTCAAATAAACTGTGGAGATTAGTCCTATCTAATACTAGCTGGCTAGTTCTCTCAAAAACATTTTGAATATTTTCTTACAATGTTTAAAAAGATACTTTTAGAAGTTTATAATTTACTTTATGTTAAGAACATTTAAGTTGTGTTTCCTTTTCTGTGGTGATATTTTAAGATTTTTATCAATTATTTGAGATCACTTAGGTATCATTTAATTTGAAAAAAAATTAGTTTAAATTTATATATATATATATATATACATCAAAAGTTCGTTTCCTAGCTGACCTCCCATATTATGTGGGCCATTGGGCTACATGACACTCGACAAAAAAATAGTCTAAGTTGATGATTGTTGGCTTCAAAGTATTTTTGCCTAGATAGAACCTATGCATATTGATACAAAATTAATACGTAACGTGCATATATGACACACAAACACACACACTCATACACACACATATATGTATATATATTTATATTATAGTTGACTGCTTACATTTTCTAATAGACCACATTTTATATGCATTGAGTCAATGGCGGACAACGGTTTGGATTGAAAAGTTATCTCAAGTAAACAATCCAAGCTAAACTACGTACGACTTTCAAAATTGTCATTTTCCTGTATGACCAGTCGAACAACACAAATAATTAAATACTAAAATCAAGATTATCATTTCAAAAAATACCAATTTTCCGACCAAAAAAATCGTTGAAACAGACGAATATACACAAAAGTTACATGAAAAAATTATGGATGATATTCCACCAAAAAATAATATTAGGAAGTATTATTGATCTATGTATCAAAAAATGTGCCGTTCACTTTAAGTTAAATTCACTTTGGATTCTTTTTTGTATTCTTTATTTTATTTTTTATTTTAATTTATCGTATTTATGCCAAATATATATAATTTGTAATTAATTATTTTTATTAAAAAATAGAATAAGATCGATGGAATAAAAAATGGAATAAAATCGAATTAAATCAACTTCAACATTATCTCTATCTGTTGGAGGAATATAAAAATTAATATACGTGAGCATCACATAATTATATTGAGGAAAATAAATAAATAAAAACACACACGCGCACACACATTGCCAATAGCCCAATATCTATTAATTTCAGAATAAACATTCACCAGTATTGAGCTGGTAGCCTTTTCTACAAACAAACAAGAAAGATATATATGTTTCATTTAGACCTAACGCAGCCACCATGCACAGCGATCACTGTATGTTGTGGCGCCGGCCCAGAAGTTGATCAGTATAATTTCTTGGTGCGGCTCCGCCGCAAGCAGCGGCAGCCTGAGGTTGTTCCGGCACAAGGGGCATGTCATGTGGCCATACCCCAGCCACCTATCCAAACAAGCCCTATGAAATAAATGGTCACATCTGAGTTCTCTAACTTCATCCCCTTCATCAATCTTGCACAAACAAACAGCACATTCCTCCGACTCCTCGGACTCCGAATCCTTTTCGTAGTATGTTGTAGTAATATCTTCTACGTATTCGGGCAGTCCAATGCCATTATTAGGGTGGAAGAAGGATTGATAAAGAAGGTAATCCCATGCCCACTTCAACTGTAAGGTAATCAGGAAAACATAGTTCAGGACAACAGATTGGGGCACGATTTGCAGCATGTTGTCGGGGTTTTGGTGGAAGGGCTGAAGTGGGATTTGGAATTAATTTCCTTGTGTTTGGTTATGGGGTTTTCTTGGTTTGGCAATTATGGGGTATTTATATAGGAAAACTATGTGCAGAATTGGATGAGATATGTAATTTTCTTGTATATTTCGTATGTAAGACCAAACAGAATTTTCCGTTGAATAGACTTTTGTTTCCCCTCTTGTCCACAATTCAACAGAGGTTAGCTCCAGTCTTTGGTGGATAACATGGATAATTTTCAACCTTGTAATTCTTAAATTAATAGGAATCAGTTAAAGGGAGTAACTTGTCTGCTTTTTCTGCTATATATTATACTCATTATTCTTTGGCAGGTCTTTGAGTCTATTACAGAAGATATGGTAGAGTTCCCATGTGGTAACATTTGTTTGTACATCATTGGTTAATTAGGAAACTGAAATTAAAAGGACTTGTCAGAAAATTTGGGAAAGACTTACCACTTAAGTTTTATAAGTTAGTCCACTTAGAATAGATGTTATGGCACCTAGAGTATATTGAATCTAAATCGAAATATTTTATTTTATTTTTTCTTATTTTTTTAAGTCGATTGTAAGGAAAAAAGTACAGTCGAATTACATTTATAAGGTGTTTGGCTAAATTTATTTAAGTGATCTTACATGCTTACACATTTTATAAGATATTTTTGAAATTTATGAGGCGTTAATTTTATTTCAAAGAGCTATTGAAATGTTTGGATAAAATAAAATTTTGAAGTTTATAAGATGATAGTAATAGTAATTTTGTAATTAAAATGATTAAAATTAAAGATTGTTAAGATCTGAAAAATAAATTAGGGTCCTTCAATTTTTTAAAGAGTTTATCCTAACATTTTATTTTAGAGCATCTTATTTTAGAATCTTATAATAAGCTTCTCTTTAAAAAAAATTACCAAATATTTTTTAACATTTTATAAGATATTTTAAGAAACTTATAAATTTATCTAAACACCCTCTTATTATATTAGCGGTTTAGATCCTTTATGCCAAAATATGTTCCATCTCTTATTTCATTATATGAATATATAATATGTATATTAAATATTCCATAGAGGGGTGAAAAGAGTCAAGCCCCACAACAGTGTATAGTACTTACAGCAAATTTTTAGAATTAAGGAAAGTTGCATTTTTCATATCATGTGTAACTTATTGAATTTTAAATTTAGTCTTCTTATTTTTATAAATCAGTATATTTAATTTGATTTTTCCAAAAGTTCATAATTTGGGTAGAACGATAATGTGGCTACAATTTTCATCTCACCACGTCAATATTTTCCCAAATTATAAATTTTCGACGAAATTGGATTAAGTGCAATAATTTTATAAAACAAGAATGATTAAATTTGAAATTCAATAAATTACATAACAAAATTTCAAAGTAAACAAAGTTATAAATGCAGAATGCAATTTCACGTTAACTTTATATGAGTTTTCCCATTAGTTATATATGTTTATTTTTATTTTTTTTTGGTCCCTATCAACCGGTAACATATAACGATTTGGGGTATTTTTTCGTTTTTTTCCTTTTGTATTTATTCATGCTTAAATCTTAGTAATGGACAAACAAAATGTTGTGACAAGTCAAGTCTATCTACAAGGATTGGGACGATAATTACATGGAATGTAATGCCATAAATTTTAGGTCCGCATACCATAGACTTAAACGAAATTAAAATTAAGAATAGACATATGAGCTTGCTATGTATCTCTCTTATTAATTCTAGCTAGTCTACATCCATCCCCCGCATGCTTAACAAATCCTAATCAAGATAACTGTAAACACACATACGCAGTAATTAACTTATTAATTATCTTAATTTGCGGACCAAATTAAAATTATATATAGGGTGAAATTATAAATTACATAAAAATAATTGCTGATAGTCGACCAGACGAGGTAGTAAACAAGTATATTTAAAAAATATAATGAATAATTATAATGAGATTAACCTAACACGCATCTTGACTGGGAATTAATTAAAATTAAGTAGGAATTAGATCCATAAATATTTAGTTAATTTTCTGGACAAAAAAGGCGGCAGTTTTGTTACGTCAATTAAAAAGCACTTGTTGTATTGGTCATGCCAATAAGAAAAATGGTGTTCGAAGAATGCTATTCTCAAATTGGTCCAATGTTTAAGATACACGAAACGTTCAATTAGATTTTTTATAATATTTAATTTTTTTTAGAGAAACGACGCACATTCAAATCAAACAAAAAACCTTCTATATAATAGGAAAAACTAATACCACTTGGGCTACATTCAATTTTGTTATATTAATCAGGGAAAGTTGGAAAATTTAATTTTAAGGGGTGATATCAAATATTTACAAGATATTAATGATAATTTTATTATTTGTAAAGAATAAGGTATTTTAAAATAATATTTATATTACAAAATTTTATATACATTTGGATGCTCCGGTTCTTCTATTTGTCAAATGGTCAGTTGATCAATTGATGTTGCCCTTTATGTGTGAGGTTTCGAAACCTATCGAATTTAGGTACGTGTATGCTTATGTAAATAAATAATACTAATTTCTCTACGCTCCGACGCTGATATATATTAGTGAATCACGTGTTGCGTTTGCATTTTCTAATAAATATTCTTAATTCAGATATATTACAACTTTGTTCAATGGCTTAGGCGTGATAGTTTCATCTATCGAGCAAACTTAGGTATGACTTGATAAAAAATACATGTTGAAACTTTGATTTAGATTAGTTTGCAGTATTTGTTTATGTAACACCATTCTTTTACAATTGTTAACAAATATTATCTGAGTTAGGTCGTGATTGGTACGTAAGTTCATAATTTCAAGATAGACATGATTTATATAAACATATATATATATATATATCAGTATATTTTATGCAATTGAAACTGATTTGAAAGCCAAAAATGATTAGAGCGGAAGACACTCACACTTTATGTATAATATCATCTTGATCATATATATATATATACATATTTTATTATATATTTATAATAAGTTTAAATTTTTTTGTGGCTTACTTGCATTTTTCGTCCTACAATTTTGTTCATTTTACAACTTTAGCCCTAATACATCAAAAATTTATCACGTTTAGTATGATTTTTGCCAGAGCTTCAAAAGTTGACTGAAAAAGTTGAGCTAGCATGCCAAAATGGGTCCAATTTAGGAATTTTTGCCTTCTTGACACGCGAGTTCAACTTTTCTGGCTAATTTTTGGAGCCCCAGTGAAAATGAAAATCAAGTTAAATGTGATAAATTTTTATACATACAAAATTAAAATTATAATTTTACTGATTATAAGATAAAATTATAAAGTGGACAAAATTACATGACAAAAAATACAATTCCCTCAACTTACATGTGTTGGTTGGAGGATAAGATAGTTTATTACAAGGCTATAGTTATATGAAAAGGCCAGATCTTACATAGTGAAGGCAAAATATGGTGAGAAAATAAAGGCAAGAGTCGTGGGATAGCTGCAGGATACTTTGAAAAGGTCAGTCACTAAAGCAAATGTATATATTATTCTAAGTGGTGCTGGAAAATATGACTCCGCAGAATTACTTGAACGGGTTTCGGTTACATCAAACTAGTTGTTTAGGCACACCGTATATATTAGTTTATCGTATTATTTGTGTTAAATTATATTAATAAATAAATTATTTAATTTTTTACGGTGTATATTTAGCAATAACATAATTTTAACAATAATCATATCAATATCATACAATAATAATTATCCATTAATATAAACTCATATTTAGCAAATTATTTCTACATCAAAAGTTTAAAATTATTAAATTCTATTTATCTATACATTCCATAAATTTTATTATTATATTTTCACTATATTATTTTTTAATGTTAAATTAAGTGATAAATTCACTTTTAAAATTAAATTAAAAATTAATAGTATAATTGGTAAAGCAAATTTTGGTGTAGCATAATGTAACCGCCATTTTGAGTGTGTAAAAGGCCTTTCTTTTTTATATAGTATAGATAAATTGAGAATCCTAGCAGGAGATAAATATCATGGAAATATATATTTATTAATTTTTATAAAGATAAAATTCTCACTACAAGTATCAACCAAACAATATATATAGCAGAAATTGAATTTTCATGTCTGATTACAAATTTTAATATAATAAAATGCAAATAATCAGAAAACCTCAATGAACCCAGAAATATAAATTTCTTAAATTAAAAAACTAAAAAAATTCTATTAAAATATGATTACCACTCAAATCCTTAAGCCAATTCCAAAATCGCCTCACTACTTTGAACTAGATTTTGAAACAATTATTAGGTAACACGAAGATTTCATATACTGAGAGAAATATCTACTATATTTTGTGGCATTTTACTTAAAGTATATTTGTCACTTATTTCTTAAAATTCATTATGATTAACATTAACTTTGGTATATTGAAATTGAAAACATTTATTTTGGTAGGGCTGTCAATTGAGTACATTTTAATCCAAATTCAATTCAAATTCGATTCGATTATTTAAGATCTTTAATCGATAAAAGATTCGATGGATGTGATCCAATTAAAAAATTTCAAAATCCGAAATAAATGAAGCGAATATGGATGTGATCAAAGACCGAACTGTGGTATCTTGGCGAGAGGGATTTCTTGCTAACGGTTTTCTCCCGAAATACCCAGATTGCACTAGTCTCAGGGACATGCCTAGAAGAGGCTGTTTTCGTACATGAGTCACTAGTAGAAGAGGATGGCATTGTGTTTTTCATATAAATTGTTAGATTTCGAGCTTATTTATATCATAATTATATCACTTATTTTTTAATTTTTATAACAAAAAATTATGTGGGAAGAATAATGAGTAAGAACCAAATGCCATAATGTAGCAAGAATGCAACACAAATCTCGATTTGATTAGAATGAGTTTCTTTTTTATAGAACTTTGAGTTTATAGTTAATTGATTAAAAATCATGTATAACTATGTATTTATAACATCAAATAAGTACTATTATTAGCAATTGAACCTAAAATGTAATGATATGATAAATGAATGTGATTGAATTAAATTCTATTGTTGCTTTTAAGTGATCAATAGACTTGAAAATTCATTAATTTGTTGTATCTTTTTTTTTAAGGATGAACGTTTTGAATTTGGACTCTACTAAATTTTTCGAAAAATAATAAATATATGATGATTTTTGAAATATTCAGATTTGAGTTTTTTTGGATATTCGACGGATATCTAACTTTTATTTGGATCTGAATATAGTTATACCAACTATAAATTAGATGGATCTAGGATTGGATTTAGATCTAGCATATTACTTCCGGATTCGAACTTGAATCTAGCATGATCCAATCCGAATTTGATCCATTGACAATCCTATATTTTGGTACATTTACTAATTTTTGTGTGTGTATACATATATGGTATTATGATAAATATGAATGCTGTTAGATTCCACATCGGTGAAATAAATGAATATTGATCTCTATATAAGACCATCTCAGACAATTCTTACCTTTGGAGTTAGCTTTTGGGATGAGTTAGACCCAAGGTCCATTCCTCAACATAGTTCAGAGCCATCCATTCTTGATATTGGACCACCCAACATTGTTCAGCCGCGCATTTCATATTATTTCATACTCCAAATGTTCATTCATAGGCATGTTTGCACAGAATGTGTTAAATCTCATACTGGTAAAATAAATGAATAATAATCTCTATATATTGCATTGAACAATTCTCACCTCATGAGCTAATTTTTAAAGTGAGTTGAGCCTAAAATCTATGTCTCAACAAATATGAAAGTATACATGCATGGGATACCAACAAAAGGCAGTTTTGGTCAGCACGGTGGATCGAGCTGTGTAGACTAATGCTAAGAAAATTGACAATTTGACCATATTACCAGGCATGTTGAAATGAGGAGAAACTTAACGCTATGTACCGCCAAAAAATCAATGGTAACGGTCTCATCTTTTTTTCTTTTAACGAAAAATTCCCAAATTTGGAAAAAATGTATGTTGAGAGTCAATTTCTTGGCAGGAGCAGAACGACCCAGATATTTCGTAATGACTCGGAAAACAAACTACACGCCTTCCAGAAACGGAGAGCAGTTGGAGTGATGACTTTGTTAAATTTAGGACTTCAATCCCTCTAAATTTTTGGGGATTTAAAGGAACCTTATTGCATCTAGAATTTCAAACTTATAGATTGAGATTGTTTATAATTAGTAATTAGTTTTATAATGTTAAAAATATTAAAGAAATAATAATATTTTAACTTTTTAAATAAAAAATAATTATATAAATTAAATATGTGTATCACTTTTGCATGTACTGAAATCGTAACTTATTTACTGATAATATATAAATATTTTGATTTATAAGAATATTATCTTTATTTTTTATGCATGTATAAGTATATATATACCCATATATATGTGTGTGTATATAGTAGGTAGACCTCGTAATTTTTTATCCAAACCCGTGGGTACCCAAAAAAATATGGGTAATTTTATCCATACCCAATTTATTCACCACTTTCTGGCCTAGCCTGCGGGTAACCCATTTTTTTAATATTTATATATAATATATAGTTACATATAAATATTTATAACAAATTAAATTAAAAATTATATCCTAAAATAAAACCTAAATAATTTGTGCTAGAACTTGGTTGTGTGGTTATAATGTTGATAGCAAGTTGATTAAGGTCTTTTACTTTATTAGTAATATTACTTATTTCTTTTTAAATATTTGTTATTGAACATATATTCTTTTGTAGGTGATAATAAGCCAAGTGATGAGCAGCTTGTTGTGCATATTCCTATGGATGCAACATCTTTTTCTACAAAAACAACAATGTTTGATTAATATTTATACTTTCAATTCAAAAACTTTTGGCATGTAATGGAATTTAAGTTTGAACATTTGAATGTGATGTAATTTAAATTTGGTAGATTTTGAATACTTAATATGTAAGTTTTAACTTTTAAACTACAATATTATTAATATGCTTTAGGCATTTGTTCAATTTGATATTTGAAATTTGTAGCCTTTTTTTTAAGTTTTATTTAGTTAATATTTGAGTAAATCATGTAAGTTACAAGTTGAACATTAATTTATTTTTAAATATTAAAAAAAAAAAGTTAACGGGTACCCACGGCTAACAGGTGTCTTACCTCTTACCCAATAAAAAACAAATATCGTGGTTTACCCATTACCAGGTCTAATAGTAGGCCATGTTTGGATTGAATTCGATTCGAGAAACTAAAATTCAAGATTCTTAAGAAATTATCTAGGGTGAAAATTAAACCCACATCAAAGTTATAATATAGTATGGGATAGAATATTTGAATTTGATATAGACATCTTGTCCCTATATTCAGCCCTGAACTTGAAATTTCCAATTAACTAATATTACTAAAGATCGATATTTATAATCAAACTTGTAAAATTTCTTGTACAAATTCCAAAGCAACCTTTCAATTATGATTTATAGTGAAACAGAGAATCGAAACAGCCATAATTTGGTCACGTTTACAACAAAGATGAAATGGAAACTAAATACTTATAGAATTCCATGCATCTAAGCTTCAACTATATGTCAACGCAGCCACCATCTACAGCGGTCATCTCTTGACCCTCGGGCGGCGGAGAAGTTGATCACTATCAACTCCTGGTGAAGCTCCGCCACAAACTGGGGCGGCATTACATTATTCCGGCAAAGTGGGCACGTCACCTGCCCATTTCCCAGCCATCTATCCAAGCAAGCTTTGTGGAATAAATGTAGGCATTTTAATTCTCTAACTTCTTCTCCTTCATAAATCCTGCATAAACAAACAGCACATTCTACTGATAATTCCCCAATATTTATAAGATTATTCTCAAAACGCCTTATGCAAATATCATCGATATATGGTGGCAATGGGAGCCGATTTTGGAAGAAAGATTGATAAAGAAGATAATCCAATGACCTCTTCAACTTTGTGATGATCAAAATTACGTAGTTTAATAATTGTCGGACAATTTGCAGCATTTTTTTTTTCCGATTCTTGATGGGCTGAAGAAGAAAGGATTTTGGAAATTAATGTTTTAGGTTGGCAGTTAACTGTGTTTTTGGAGAGCAGAGTTATGGGCATTTATAGACACAGAACTTAGGATAAATATTTTTCTCGTATATTTTTCCAGCACAAAGATGTTGAATATAAAAATTTTGGGTCATTTGTCTGCGGGGGGCTGCTTTTGTTTTAACTGAGGGAAACTACATCATTCGAAAGTATGATGAAGAAGAACATAGGGCCTATCTGGTATTGTTTTACATGTTTTGGGAGAAAATATTTTGAAAATGAATTTGATTTCTGCTCTGAAAGTGGTTGGAGATTGTTTCCAACGAACAGCATGTGGTTAGTTTTGTTTTAAGATTAGATATTTTTATTACGGATGTCAAATTATTAAAATTTTAATAGGTTAGTTGGATAAAATGGTATTTTTTTTATATTATTTTCATTTTTTGTATTTATAATTGTAATGAGTTTGGGAGACATACGTAATGATTAATTTCTTATGCGAATTGAATTAAGGTTAGTCGAACCGTATATTTGGACAATTTATTTTATTTTATTTGGTATTATTTTTTCATTTGAATAACATCATGAGAAAACATACCAAACAAAACTTGGTTTAGATCCTTTATTTTATTTTGTATCTAATTTTCTATTCCACTTTCTGAATACATGACATATATATTATATATATTTTTTTACAAAAATAATTAATTGAAAATCACATGCAGTTGACATATACATTTGAAATTCGAATAGGAGATTAAATAAAAAATAGAATAGAAAATTCAAAGCGAACAAAATCATTGTACGTAAGAAAATCTTTATGTAATTATGTTAAAAGTAAACAACAAATGATTAAGGCGGAAAAATTTAATAAAACAATTTGGATTAATTAAGACAACTGCGCTGACGGGCTGCCCTGTTTTATTCGTCTGTGCCTGGCTGCTGCATTTACACTAAGGATGTAATTAATATAAACACTACTTGTTCCATGTATTTAATTAACACTAATACTTGCATCTAGAACAGTATTAGGGGTCTAATAATTTACGTTTTTATTGGGTCAGTCAAAAATAAAACACCATATTTTATGGCTTAGCTGTTTCGTGGATACTGATTGTGGAAGAACTTAGAGACACAAAATGTCTTAGTCTTTTGTCGTAATGGGCTGTGGGGCAGTTAATCAGGACTTGAAAAAGATGCTTCCGGGGAATTGTGCTGTAAAATAATGCAGGCGAGTTATGAGTCAGCAATCATCAAAATTGACTACAACTATGAGTGAGTATAAGGTGAGGGAAAAAAAAGAACTAAAATATATTTAATCTTTATGCTATGTTTAGTTCTTAACTTTTGGTTTTAAAAAAAAAAAAGATTCATTTTTTTAGAAAAAAAAATTTAGTTAAAAAGACACGAAAAATAATATCATGTCATATATATAGATATATCGATGATGTTCAGATATCACGCGTTTCAAGATTTTGTTCCGCAAAAACACATTTGATGAAATTTTATTCTGGAAATATGTTTCATCAAAAAGTGATTAGAAATAAGAAATAATTTATAAATTATCTCAAATTCTATATTTTTTTTAATGTGGATAGCTATGTATTATATATATAATATAAATATGGCCTAAAATGAGATTTGATATAGCCTCTTTGAAGCATTGCAATTCTCTAACCATTTCATTTTCAATGAAATTAAGTGCACCAAAATAAAGTTTCTTAGAATTCTCCTCGAGAATTAATTCGTCAAACGTTGTTGCTTTCCTTTCATCCATTTTCTCCGTTAAGATTTCCAAATTCGCGCTAAATTCTTGCAGAAATTTGAAGTGCTGAGTGGAAAAGTTATTACACTTGTAAAATACCTTACTTACACTCAATTGTTATAGTCATCTGTATTTAACTTCGAGACTTGCAAGGTGTATATAGTTTTAGTATTTTTATTTTAATGAGTTCATTTATGATGATTTATAATACTTGATGGATTAATGAATGTTACTAATTTTTATATTTTTATTTATTTTTTTATCTCTAATATTTAAAAAATTATTTTCAATTTAAATATTGGTGTTTATGTGAAAATAAAGATACAATTGAATTAATAATGTATAAAAATTTTGGAAACAAAAGGATGAATTGGAAATAATATAATTTAATGAAATATTATTAAATAATTTAATTTAGTATTATCCAAAATTATTATTAATTTGGTGAGAATTTATCTTCTTTATATCTTATCAACTAAATTATATTGAAATAAAAAATTATTAAGAAGTACCAGACCCGAGATAGAAAAAGGTGTTATTTGAATATTGGTTAATGAAATATATTTGAATTAATAAGAAATTATTATTAAATTTAGTGTGGGCTCCATTATTTTGAGATAATAAGAAAAAAATTATTATTTAATTAGCTAGTGAATTAAATTTTTTAAAACTTGCAAATATATATTTCAGATTTGACAATGATAATTATTTAAATGATTGAGAATAAAAAAACATGGAATTTTCATTGAAAATGAAATAAAGATTGTACTTTTTATTTTCAAAATAATATAAAATAAAAATATTTATTCTAAAATACAATCACCCTCCTAAGTCCTAACTTTTCGAAATGACAAAATTGATGAAGAATTTGATTAAGCCAAAAATGAAGTGAAGGTGACGAAGAAGAGGTGCTGTTCTAGTGGAGCTTATGAACAAAAAGATGATTAGTTTGCCACCCATGACGTGAATATTGCGCTAGATCACACCAAGGTAATGGGGTGGTGAATCAACATAAAGATGCTTGAACTTTAAAAATTAGAGAAATTAAAATAAAAATTAAATATTGTGAATTAATCTAAATTTCACTTTAAAATACATCAAAAATATTTATATGCATTCTGATATGATATTTTAAAAATATTATCAATTAAAAAATTATAATAGATAAAATATTCCGAATAACATCATTCAAAAAGTCTAAGTAATGTGTCGACCTAAATCAAACGATGTGACCCTCTAACGTTTTAGTTGACGCCACTACGTATAGCTTCATTATTATACTTTTTAGATATGTCATTTAGTTAATTTTTTCTATATCACTTTTACTATTACCAGCATTGTTTTTTTTCTTTATATCCTTTTATTAATTTGAATGTTGAAAGGTTTTTGCTGGGCAACCGAACTCAAAACTAGGGCAGTGTTTTGGTGTATTTGTGAAAAAATTATGCATAGAGAATGAAAGTATGATTGATTTTGGTTTTTGAGAGAGATTTTTTAATGTACATGTTCCTTTTTTATGACTAAATTTGGGTTTATTGGTGGTTATTATTACATATATTATTATTATTCCAACTATGCTATATATATGTGCACATTAAATGTAATTATATTATCCAATCTCCTGAAGTCAGTTGTCAAAACCTAGTGCTAGCAGCTTGCTGGTCGCCGGTGGCTTTAACAAGGAAAAAAAATAAGAAAAAAAGTTAAGTGGGGAGAGGACTTACCTGAAGAAATAATGGGAAGGTCTAAGATTGTGAGGGTGGGGGAGTTAAGATTTATTTTCTCCCTCCCACCTATTTGTAACCGATTCTAAATTTGTTGCAAATTTTTTTTAATTTTTATCTTTGTTTTTTAGTTTTGCTATAGAAAAATCCATCATAAAACTTAAATTTTGTGGCAACAATCTTTATATTATTAGCCGTAACATCCCGAATTTTAAAATCATAAAATATTACAAAATGTGAAATCGATAAATTTAGCTCGATTAATTTTGGGTTGATTTAATTACAGCTTGGAATTGAATAATTATAATCGAGAGTTTGGATCGCAAATCAAAGAAGGGCTTGATTGCCAAACTTAAAAAAAATATTAGGGGGTCAAAGTGAGCAATTTAAAAGTTGAAGGACTTCAAAATAATTAAAATGGACCTAATTGCCCTGAAAAAGAAATGGGGGCCAAAATGAAAAATTGAAACTTCCAGGGACAAAAATAAAAGCTCTAGAGTCGAATTGAAAGGCGGTTATTACTTTTGGGGTTGATTGAAAGCAGCCAGAAATTGTTGGGGTCAAATTGAATAAGTCAGAAAATATTATTATATATACAAATTAAGGACAAGATTTCTTCAAATTTTCAAAAGCCAACCCAACCTTCCCCCAACGTCAATTCTCCTCCATTTATGCTCAAAACCAGAAACTAAAGGTATCGTTAGTTTTCTCTTAGCTTAGGGAACATAACGGTAACAAGAACAACCTAAAATAACCGGCGAATCGTCGGATTTTTCAAATGCAACGAGGCTCCTAGGCGACGGTGATGAGTTGTTAGTTTTTTATGACAAAAACAGTGAAAGGGTAGGTGGGTTTTGACGAGCTCATTGAGAGGAACATTTTTGTATCATTTAATTGAATTTTCAACGACCAACGACTGAGTAATTGAGACGAGAAGATGGCAGCGGCACTAGGATTGCAGTGGTAGTGTTTGCTCAATTCGCCGGCAAGGAGGCGGCGGACAAAGAAATTGATTTAGGGGTATTGATGGGCTCGACGAGATGCACCATTAGTCCAGGCCGTTTGCACCCAGGTGGCGACCGACAGTAACTGACGACAAAGCAGAAGTAGACAGGCAGAACATGTGAAATCCAATTTTGGACTTGTCTGGGTTATTCTTGGCTAATGACTGGATTCCAATTCGACCCAATTTGGGTAAATTTCAATAATCAAATTTTAATTCGATTAAATTGTAGAATGTGATTAGATTTTCATATGAAGTTAACTATGACCTGAACTAAGATTACTGAACCACAATTCCACCTAATGCTACAAATTAATCTTATAATTGATATAGTATTGAATTCAATTGACTTAGAAGAATTATCTTATTGTTGGACCTCCCATAAGATTTTAGCAACCAGTTTACCGACATGTTGAGTTAAGAAATATGAAAGGTAACTGTCTTGCATTTCTATGTGATATGGAATTTGAGAATTATGACTGAACAATTAAAGTAATTGAGGAACTTGAGGAGAATATTTAAGTGTATTAAGAATTATGATTCAAATACCGTAATCAGTGTTAGGTTTAGATTATTTACTTTGAATTTTAAATCAATTGGGAAACAAGGTTATGAATTGTTTAAACATCTACAAATTATTCGAACTATGTCAGAATACCTTTAAGTTGATAAAAATGTTCCTTATTTATAGTTGAGATTAGATTATTGATAGAATGATAACTCAAGTTATCTTATGACAATTCTTGGGCTAACTAGGAAGCCATGACTTGAGCGACCACGAGTAGGAATTTTTTTGCATTTATCAGGTGAGTTTATACTCAATAATATGAGATTCTTTGTTGGGGAAAGAATATAGATACTTGTTACTATATCCTGTCTATTTGCTTTCTTTCGATCTCTATGTTAAAAATAGTACTCCACATCACCCTTCCATATTGAGCGTTTTTATTGTCTTTGATTGATATCGCTTTATCGTAAATTAGCGATTGTGTTGAAGAAGCTAAAAATGATTTTGAAATATATGTTTTATCATCATGTCTCTTTGGAAATCAGCCTAGTGCTGAGTCAGTTTTATGGTAACATGGCAACTTGATTTGTGCTACGAGATACTGTTGAACACTGATTACTAGTCACTGATATTGAATTGATTATTGATACCATTGGAGGGTGGGCCTTAGGATCGGTACTGAAAAATGATCGGGCGGTACGGACCAACAGTGGCTGGTCTCCGATCGATACCCTATTCTGGTTATCCTGTCTCCTAGCCGATTAGAGATAACTGTCTATGAGTGGGATAAGGCATGTACCTGGCCATGCCATTTGTATATGTATATTCGAGTTGATCACTTGGACTGAAGGAATAAGGGTTTCTATATTTTTGAAAGTGGAGAGACAATGTAGAAGAACTACCAATAGCATGTTTTGTAAAGATATTATGAATTTCACTTTTAGTGCTATTTAATCTTGTCTTTTGTTCCTTATCTGTATTCTCTATTCAATTTCTCAAGTCAATGTTTATATTTTGAAACTCCAGTGAGAGATAGTGAATTTTGTGAAGTCTCATCACTAGTATAGGACGATGATGGGATGGATCATCCTTTAATTTTGAATAAAATCTTCTCTCATAATTTTTGAAAATATTTATATTTCTACTTACCTCTACTATTTGTGAAATTGTCACCTTGTTGTTATGACTAAATTATCTCACTAAGTCATTCAAACTTACGTTGTATTATTGTTTCTTTCATTCTTTACCCCAAATAAAATCACGCAACAAAGATAGACTAACACAGGCAAAACATGAGGTAATAAGGGTGATAGAAGTGATGAGTGCCATTCAGAATATTTCAATTCAAAACTCGACATCCGATAAATATTGTTATAGAAGTTAATTACTTTGAAGATTTTGAGAAGTGTATTTTTTATTATGGTAAGAGTGGTGGTATAAGGTAGGTAGCACCTCAGTCAGAAGTAAACCCCTCCTAGCCGAAGTGTTACATTAGCGATGGATTTTGAATCTGTCGCCTAATCTTCTCATTTGCAATGAAAAATTCTGTCACAAAATTTTTACATTTTTTTATTTTTTTGCTATGGATTTTTTCCATTGCAAAAGGTCAAAGTTAATTTGTTCAAATACTGTCACTTTGTGACAGATATTTTTGTAATGAATTTTCTATCACAAAATTTATTACAAAATCTGTCGCAAAAAACAATTTTTTTTAGTAGTGCATGCATATAATTAAATACTATTTTTTATTTTATAAATAAATATTTATTATATTACTATGATGTTATTTCGTGTTCAAGTTCAAACTCAAGCCCGACCTCCAATACCCTTTCACAAATGGAAATTTTTTGATGAAAAGGATTCTATCATAGTCCAATGACAATTGTAATAGATTTTTGACATATTACTAATGAACTTAAAAAAGTGAGCAATAATATATATTAATATAAAGAGTTCATCATAAATTTCATAACTAGAAATACGATTCTTCAATCCGCGACAAAAATTCCACCACAAAATTAGTTCGTAACGCACTTTATTTTCATTATAAAACCAATCAGCAATGAAGCATATACTAACGAATTTGTGGAAGAAGTCCGTCATAAATTTAATAAAATCTATCATTCTGTAATGGATTTATTTTATAAATTTGTTAGTGTATGCTTCGTCAGTAATTTCTTGTGATGAAAATAAAGTGTATCACAAAACTAATTTTACAATCAAATTTTTGTCACTGATTGAAGCATCACATTTTGAGTTATAAATTTGTGACGCGCTCTTCATATCAATAGATGTTCTTCATATCCATCGTAAATCTCGTAACTAATATATATTATTGCTCATGTTTTTAAGTTGGTTAGTAATTTATCAAAAATCCATCACTATTTATTTAGACTGTAACGGAACCCTTCATTATAAATTCTCCATTAGTGGATGGGTATTTTAATTACTTGAGAATCGAATTTAATCGAGACAAACTCGAGCTCGAGCCATATATACATATATATTTCAAGCTCAAACTCAAATTTGAGATTGAAAATTTCCTGAAACTTAACTCGATTACACCTCTAACTCACCAATACTGGAAAATTTTTAAATAGGCGAAGAGGGAGAAAACCTATATACAAGTCTCATACCTACTGAATTCTCAACAAGATACAAAATCACCTATTATTACATACATCAAATACTGAACAAGTTATGCACAATAGTTTTGTAGTTTAATTATATTCATTATATACGCATTTTGACATCATTCAGGATACCTAGAGGGTAATTATTAATTTAGATATCAATAGACACTTGCGAAAGTGTTGAGAATTCGTCCACATAAACTAACTCATCAGTCAGTCGACCAAAAAATAAGAAATACTTACATACATATATATATATATGTGCATGCGTGTGTGGACTAAAGAGAAAGTTTGAATTTATTAATTATTAATTATTAATTATTAAACCTACTCAATAACTTTTTTGATTTAATGCAGTTTCATGCATCTAGATGGACTGCTTTTTTATAAATAACGGCGCAGAACAGTCGTCTGTTCGTCTCAAATCAATGAACCATCTAACTTTCCTCGCCCTAATGCATTTTCTTAGTTTGATCCCACAATAATGTCAGATGTGGTAGTTGGCTTGTACTGTTGCACTTCCCATCTATCATGGAACTCTGTCTCTACAATTTCCTTCCTTTCCTTTCATTGATTTTTACGACCAATCAGATAATTTGATAGTCACGGCGTTATCTGCCTATGATATAATGCTATCCATCTTTTCCACAACTATTCTTCAGTATTTTAGTGTTGTTTCTCTTTTCTATTCACGCCTTTTTGAGGATTCATTATAGTTAAAACTTCAAGCTTCATATGTATACCTATAAAAGTGATGTCATTAGACTTAGGAGTGTAATCGAGCGTGCTGAGGTAAGTTTGATAGAAGTTTTTGAATTAAAGCTCGATTCGATGAAAATTGGAGCTCAATTCGATGAAAATTATATGCCACCTTACGAGTGTTGAACCTAAATCCAAACGACTTAAAATTGATTTAAAATAGAAATAGAGTTTGATTCAATTCAAATTCTAACTGACATGCAGTAGGCCGACTATTTGCAACTTTAAGTGGACCAATCGATCGGTCGACATCTTCAATATTTTTATTGTTGTTATTAATATACACGCAATGACAACACAAAATTATATATGTGTATATATATTTATTCGAATTGAGTTGTAACTATATACATATACTTCATGATTATCATGCTAACAACTTTATATATAATTTTTTAATTATTAATTATCAATATAGTGCTAACCTATATTATTTTTGTCACTATTAAAATTGCAAAAATTATTATATCAAAATAATTTTTTAAATTAATATATATAATTAGTGAAACTTTGATTTCATTACTTGACCTCTTATTAGAGAATATATATATATATATATATATAAACAAACATGATAGATACTCATCAATGTCGGCCATTTGTTTAAATTCAATCAACATTACAATCAAAATCTCTTTTGCTCGATAAAATTTAAAATTGATTCAATTAATTATTCAAAATATCAAACTATTCAAACTCAATTCATATTTAATTAAATTCATTCAAACTCAACTCATTTAACAAATTTCGATGAGTTCAATTACATACTATTTTAAACTCAATAAAACATTCAAATTCTTGTCGCCCAATTGATCAATCCATTTACAACCCTCTCAATTACGACTTCTCAATTACGACTTCTCCTCTTCTTAGATATATTATGTGTAGTATAATTAGCCCCAAAAAAAAATCCAATTATCACTATCAAACTCATCATTCCAACACAATCCCGGAACTTTAAGCTTTGAAATTAATTATATGCACATGATTTTTAATTTTCTAACACATACACTTCAAACGCTCCCCAAATTCTAACCATAATGCAGTAAATGTGAGATAGTACATGCATACCAAACAAAAGTAAAAATTTGACCAAATTCAATACGACGAAGTAGTAATAAATTTGTTGCGTGGTCAGAATGGAATCCTTTTATTCATCAGCACGTGGATCATCCAGTCATCTGAGCATCATCAGAAAAACTTCTGTTAAATTAATATAGTCATGCAGCCAGCAGACAAATCCCCAATATTCTTCCTATTTAATCTTAATTTAAACAAACTACTTCCCAGGTAACTTTTGTTGAATAGACAAAGGAAAGTTTGTTCAAGGCCTAATTTATTTATATAATTTTGTATGGCTGATTAGAAGAATATTAAACTCCCCCCGGCTGCCACTTGCCAACAAAATCCTCCATCCCTTTCAATCAATTAATCATATTTTCACCTGTTGGTCCCTATATATGCCCCCTGTCCGAATTGCCATTAACTACAACTGCCCAAGGCATAAAAAAGAAAAAAAAAAATCCCATCTAATAATCTTGGGCAGTAACTATGATTCAAATCGTCCCACAATCAGTTATACTAAACTACGTAGTTTTGATCGCCATGCATCTCAAATGGGCATGGGATCATCTTCTTTATCAATCCTTCTTCCCTGGAATGATCATGTTACCGGAATACGTCAACGATTTTAACGTTACGTACTACAAAAACATTTCCGGAGAGTCAGCAGAATGTGCTGTTTGTTTGTGCAAGATCGACGGAGATGATGAAGTTAGAGAACTGAGGTGTGACCATTTGTTTCATAGGGTTTGCTTGGATAGGTGGTTGGGATATGGCCACATGACATGCCCAGTGTGCCGGAATAGGCTCAAGCTGCCACCGCCTGCGGCGGAGCTCCACCATGAATTGGTAGTAATCAACTTCGGCGCCACAAGTTATGGTGGTCGTGATAGATGGTGGCTGCGTTGATGCAAGTTAGAGAAATAATAAATAAATAGATAAAAGAATATTACCTAGTAGCTAATATATTAGTTCATTATTTCTTGACTACTATATTACGTCCTAGAGGTGTTGTAATAATATTTGCAATGTTCGATAAAATGTTTGTGTAAAGTTTGTGTTTTTAGTATGTAATATGTTGTCTCCATGTATTTTATAGTCGAATGAATGCAGAATGCTTAGAAAAAGAATTGATAAGCATCGATTGTCTAAGGATTAATGAAGATTTTTAATCTCTCTCTCTCTAAATATTTCTCCATCGATCTATGTGTTTATTTGAATTAATCTAGTAAGTCTTATCCAATATTTTCTAAGTGCATAATCTTGAATATTTATTTAGTGTCATCCAAGGATAATCTACATATATGTATATATGTTTTTGTATGTTGGATAAAACTACGAAGAGAACTTCAAGTAATTTATATTATTTTGGTTGAGAACAATAATTATTTTGATATTTTAGTTATAAAGTATAGGGTAAAAGTAAGAAAACAAATTACTAGGGGATAATTTAGTTTCAAAATACAAGTAAAAATTAAAATCTGTGTACTAGTTGAAGTAAATATTTCTCAGAGAACTGTAAAGGCTTGTCAGAGTATGTTAGGCTAATCTATAATAAAAGTAAGAAAACATATTACGAGGGGATAAATTTTCAAAATACAAATAAAAATTAAAATTCGTGTACTAGTTGAAGTAAATATTTCTTAAGGAACTATAAAGGCTTGTTAGAAGATGTTAGGTTATACTTATTTAAAAAAATTCATAAGCTCCTATATTTTATAAGATAATGTATTTTATTTTAAAAATAAGCTCTAGAAATGTTTAGATAAAATAAGATTTTAAAACTTATAAAATATTACGAATAATAATTTTGTGATTAATTAATATGATTAATTCAAATTTAAAAAATTATATTTTAAAAATAAGTTAGAAATTCCTTACTTCTTTTACAAAAAGATTGATAAGATCTTAATATTTTATTTTAAAAACTCAAATTCATTTTTAAAAATAATATGGAAGACTTTATAATATTTCATAAGTCTTAAAATATCTTATAAAATATTTTCAAAAACTTATAAACTTATGATTGAAACACACTTTAGTTAAATAATCATCAACACATTTGCTAGAAATTAAATACAAAGAATTCAAGATAAGATGAGGCTTTTTTTTATTTTCCATTTATGTACGCATATATATTAAAAATTTGTAAAAATACGATCATGATGCCATTGGGCCTTAACCTGTAGTGCACCGTCTAGGAAGTGCCTACTTCAGGTTGAGGTGCTACTCCAACCTTTTCCACAATAATTTAAATCCAAAACGCACCTTAAAAACATTCAATTTCAATTCACAAGGCTGCGTAACAACCCAAAATTTAACAATTGAAGGAACAGCAGCTTAGCGTTGATCCAAGAGATCATTTCAGAGTGCACTATATGTGCAACCAAAAGCAACATAATTTGAAACTCCAAGAAAACACTACAAGCCAATGTTATATACATGCCAAAAGTCCTTCAGCTAAGTTAAGTCTTGTCCACAGTCTCAATCCCATAACCACGATCAAATGATACCCAAATGCCTATCATAAAATAGTTCTTCCGGGCAAGCCATTAGCCCTCATACTTCACTATTCATACCTATCTAAGAACATCTAAGAAATACATGGGAGGGTGAGTTTTAAGAACTCGGTGAGGAATAAAATATAAAATAGTACACAAATCTGTTGAAGAATTAGTAATTCAACAGAATTTAACTAGCACAGCATGCATATCAGAATACCCTTATTTGCCCATAACGATTCAACAAGTCAATCATATCATTTTGATAGTAACACTAGCTCAAGCATGATAGCTTGGCAATAATATTGGCTTAAAAATGACAGCTTGGCAAGGCACTCGATCTAACAATTCTCCAATACATGTATCTTTCAATGATTTCAATCAATTAATCAATTGCTAACATGACAGAACAATAAACTTTACGAAACAATTTCAATTAATCCATCAAAGCAAATAGTGACATACGATGTCAATCAAGGAAACTAATATGCCAAATAACGATATACAATATGAATTCAATCAAGACGATAACAGTTAAAATAATGAAAGTTCATTGCACCAGAATAGGAATGATCAATTGATTATTAAAAATGATTTAAGAATATCAAACCCACACATGGGTGCACGATTCAATAATAAATACAATTCACTAGTTCAAACAGTTCACAACATTCAATGATCGATTTTCAAATCAATAGAACCTCACATGGTTCAGAAAGCAACAATAACTGACAAGCAAGATAGTTATCAAATTGATGGAACCTCATAAAGTTCACCAAATTAACAATTAACGATAGCCAAGATAGGTATCAAATCAATGAAACCTAACAGAGTTCAAACATATTGAAATTGCTTTACTTAAACAAGTGCCAGGTCGATAGATCCTCACAAGATTCAACAATCAACAGAATGCTATAATCAAATCAAGTACCCAGCGGTAGGTCTTCACCTTAATAACCTTAGCAATGCAAATCAACACCTACTGATCTGTAGGGTCCAACTCCACATCATCTAACCAAAGACTAGGTTCACTGTCAAAACCTCGTTCACCCCTATGCTTACAATTATATGATTAACAATCTAAAATCAATAGCTACTTGATTAGTATGGTAATTAGGGGTTTTAGTCCGGTATTATCATTACATAATATGCAAATCTGGTCATTACTATGAAAATATTTCTGGAGCTCATTTAGCTTGTAAAAGCTAATATAGTTGGATCCCTAATTTATATAGTTAACGTTATATGTTACACGATATCACTTATAGCAGTCCAATTATCGTTAATGATCCAAGTTGTTGTTTAGATCATGGTTACATCAATTAGGGTTTTCATCACCTAATTAGCTAACTAATACAGGGTTCACATAAAATAATACAATTTCAGATTTACTAGGTTCAAGTAATATGCATGCATGCTTCATTTCTCATGCATGGTTGTGTTTTCCGATTGATTTACACATTTTCTTTGATAATACAAGGTATTATGAAGATTGGGACATGTATGCATATATATATATATATATATATGTGCAAATACATGTGTGTTTCTTTCGATTAATTACCCAAATCTCACTATCGAAGCATAATCTCGAGAATCAAACTTCATGCATACGCTCCTTGCAACGAGGCAAGAAAACAACCTCTATGTTGCCGAAAAAGTTCACCATCACCACCAGGAAATGCGTCTCGGCTAGACTAAGCAAACCCTGCCCACCCATATCAATTCCACCAAATGCCATCGAATTGCCATCCAATTTTCACCTGAAAACCACTGTACCACCTCATGCTGCCGTGCTGGTTCAAGCTTGATTTCATCATCAACAAAGGTCCATTTTGCAAACTGCAACCACAACTATGTTTCTAGAGCTAAGGTCTACAAAGCCTACTCCTTGGCTTTGTCAAAATGTCCGCAAAACGCCGCTCCCGTTGAGCTTCGTCGTCACCCATTTTCGATCAAGATTTTCATGGTGGCCCGCCAATCATCTCCACCTGCATGTGGTGTCGCCGTGATCTTGAAGTTGAGAGGAAGATATTGGTCAGTTTTGTTTCTCATTCCAAGTTGTTGCTAGTGACGATTATAAGAGAGAGAAGGATGGTGGTTTTAGGTGGGAAAGAAAGCTGAAAGTGGGGGCTAAAATGAAAATTCTAAAATTTATAAAAATGGTCTTTCTTTTATTGCATATTGACCCCAGGATTTATATTCAGTCTCCAATTAAGTCCTTCAAAGTTTGAGCATCTTCAATTTCAGTTCTTTTGCTTATGGATATCTCAATTCCACCTGGCTAACCAAAAATAATTCCAATTTGACCCACAAAAATTTTAAATATTGGTCAATTAAGTTTCTTCAAATTGCAATTTGACCCCAAAATTTTCCATTTTCTTGCAATTAAATCCTTTTTATTTATTTTTCAAGCCCTAAAATCCAATCAACCAATATTTTGATTTCCAACTCCTTATTTTTCAAAAATACTGAATTTCAAGGATGTTACATCACCACTCCACGAGATAAGGTAAGTTATATTTCAATGGTTTACATTTTCTGGGCACAAGATAATCAGAGCCTCACTTCTTTTGTATTTTAGAGCCATTAATTTGTTTTTTTTTTTTTCCATTGGAGCACTTTTTCTCTTTTTCTAGATGGTTTCTCCGACCTAAAGAAAAAATCGTGAAAAATATTTTCTCCAAAAATCTCTCAAACTCGTCGCTTTTGTAAAATACATACCTAAATATCTAGAAAAAGGTAAAGAAACTTGAAAAAACTGTCAAAAAACATTAATTTCTTGGCCCAATTCCAAAATGAAAAGGATTACCAATTGAAAATGACATTGGACCAGGAAATTACACAAACGTGCGTCATTTGGAAATTATACAAACGTACAAACGTGCATTATATTCCCAAGATTTTTTTTTCGAAAAAAAATAAAAACTAAGAGATACAGTCAAAATTTTTGGAAAAGAAAATATTTATTACGACTCATGGTTAATTTAAAACTAAATAAGCCAAAAAAAATTAAATAATTGGATTTCAAAATTCAATAAAATTCAAAATTTTGTCATGAATTGCAAATCCAACTAAATTTTATGGGAAATTAAGTTGCATTCATCATATGTTTAGACTCATAACGTGGTGAATAGTATAATGAGACAAATATTATTAAACTTTATGGACTAGACTAAGGTACTAAGTTCAGTGAATAACTTTAAGAGTACGTTTGGCTGATGTTATAAATTTTTAAAATATTATATAAGATGTTGGAGGGTTTATAAAATGTCATAAAGTATTTTATAAAATTTTTATTAAAAACAATTCTATAAGCTATTAAAACAAGGTATTCATTTTGGTCTTATAAGCTCTTTCAAATAAGTACAAAGTTTATAACTTATTTTTAAAATTTTAACAAACTTCTTTAGTTTTAAGTTTAAATCATATTAATTACGAAATTATTAATACTAATATTTTATAAGGTCAACGATTTTACTTCAACCAATCACCTATAAGAATTTATTTTTAAAATAAAACCAAGTATCTTGTAAGCTTCAAAAATATTTTATAACACGTATGAGCTTATTTATAAAATATTTTAAATATGTTTAGCCAAATAACGTCCTTAATATCTGATTAAATCAGGGTCAAAATAAGATATGTAAAATGAATATATAAAATAATTCTCCTAATTGTTGTGGATTTGTGTGTTTTCTCTATGCAAAAACACTATATCCTTTTCACAATTTTCTCATTTATAACAGCATATATATATATAAAGGTTAGATTTTATATAATAATTAATAAATATATAAAATAATAATTTTCCTAATATATTATTGAGGGTTTTAATTTCTCATTCAAATTTCACAGCTAGAATAGGGGGTGGGCGGTCATAAATGTTATAGCATGGCGACCCTGCATGCATTTATTAGGAAAATAAATTAAGACTGAAGACATTTCCAGAGGATGGCAGAAATTTTTTGACCTCATATTATGTTTTAAAAATGTCCACTGGTAATTAAAAAGACATATTTTAAGTGCAAGTATTTTCTGGAAAAATATTGAATATCAGGCATCTAATTATTATATATCTGCATTTTTAATACATAGTAGCTGTATTAATTAAATAGATTGGTGCAATAAGATTCGATATGGTGAGTTGATCAGAGTAGATATCGAATATCTATATATATATGTATATTATGGAGAGAAAAAAAAGAAAGAATTTTTATGTTTATATAATAACAATTTTAAATTGATGCATCAAATTGTGATATGTCAATTATATCCTTCTAGTTTTTATTGATTGGGATTGTAATTGACTTTTGAGCTTGAATTCTTTGAAAAAATTTGCACGTGAGCTTACTAGTTAACTTGTTCAGCTCATTTATACTCGAATTGTATTCCAACTTAAAGTTTACCTGCACAAAAAATAAAAATAAAAAATAAAATTACGAAAAATTAGGTATCAATTACGACCAATTTATAATTGATGTTAAAAATTCGTAGTCTTCACTACAAAATTAATCTAACAAAATTCCAGGCATATACTCTTAGGTAATCATTACTATCATAGCTCATGATTATTCTTTTATTATGGATTAATTCTTTTTGGAATAATGTCTAGTAATTTATTGCGCTTTCAATGCACGTAACTGACTACATACTGATCACTAATAATTTTATTGTTTGTTAATTTAAAAAAATTACATTTGCTACATAAAATTTATAGCTATTACTATAAATTAATTTTATAGCAACTTTTTCATGAAATAACTTTGATATTAAATTGAGTTCCTCTTTCGCTAATGAATATATTGACTTAAGTTTAATATCAAACTATTATTTATATAATAATATTAAAGATATTATCATTGTTTATATTGTTGCTCAATATTATTATTAGGGTATAAAATTGCATGTCATTATCATTTTTCACTCAATATCATTTTTGTAATATTATTTATATTAAAATTGTGATTTGTTATTAATTATGATTTTCATCTTTCAATTTTTCTACTTCATAGATTTTTACAAAACCTAAGATCTAGTGAAAACATTAATTGCACAAACAAAAAGGGAGAACATCCCAAGAATTGGACCATGTACAAAGCCTACAATGTACTTGTGGATTGTGATGTGTCTTTGATATTGATGACCATAGTTTTTCAAGTCTAAAATATTAATTGTCCATATTCAAGTTGATCTGGACCACCAATGTGACATGGGAGAAATGACCAAAGGAAAAGAGAAAAAGAACAGAAATACCTAACAATTTGGAAAAATATCCACCCAATGTATTGATATAAAGTTGTTCACGTTGCACCAATGTTGATTTCCTTGAACTTTACTTAACTTTGGTGGTATTACGTTGACGGAATTCATGCTTGCACATATTGTTGATATATTCACAGTTAAATATAAGAGTCTGAACATTATGTAGCGGAAGGAAATGAAGTTGTCGTTGTTGCTTCCTTTTATTTTTATCAAAAAGAAAAAAGAAAAACATTTCACAATGAGAACTTAGTTTGTATATACCCTATTTATGGTACAATATTCATAATTCAAACTCTTTAATTAAATTTTTTGCACCAACCAATCTAAAACTGACAGTAACTATTATGGTAACTTACCATTCAATAATTAAATTTTAGTTCAGATACTTTTGAAAGACTCCAACAATGACTCTCAAAAGAATCACTATGCTGATAGAATGTTTAGGCTTTGTTTGGTTATATTTTTTTATAACAATATTATTTTGAGAAAATATAATTAAACATATTTTTATTTTTCTTCTAAGATGTGCATTCTTCAATATACACACTTATATATTATATATATACATTATATATATTTTATTATTATTCTAATATTAAAAATATTACTACATTCCATTTTCATCCCAAAAATCTATTAAAAAAAGCATTAATTTGACGGCTACAATAAAAAATGTATCCTCCAAAACATAAACAAGCATATAAAAAAATAACTTTCACATTCTCTAATAATTCATTCTCTCAAAACACATTATAAACACATAATAAAATCAAATAAAAAACATAACCAAACACTACCTCACTCTTTGCTGGAAAAAGATGAACAATTTTGTCAAGTAACTTACGATTGGTTATCTTTCTATATGGCATTTTTTCAAATTTTACCATTTCAGCAGAGGTAATTCATTTGTTTAATTTATCTTCACTAAAAGTACTATTTATTTTTATTTTTCAATATGTTGTACCATCCTACATCAGATATATCACAATAAATTAGATTCGATATATATGATATCTATAAGTTACCCGACAATATTAAGATATATGTACTTTTCAAAGAAATTAATGTCTTTTCATGTATGAAAATAAAAAATATGCTACAAAAACATATCCAAACAGCCACTTAATTTTTGCACTTTTCCTATTCTTGCCCTCCTTGATAGTCCATCCCCCCCACGCCAACAAGATGGGCGGCCTTTCCGTCTATAAATACCTCCCGGTGTTTCCCCCTGTGGAGAATCAAGAAGGCAAATACCCTCAACTTCTTTTAGGAATCTGTCCTATTCCTCCTATGCCTATTGTGCTCCATTAATTTCTATCGTTCTTTTTTCCCAGCTGGTGCATAACATTTGTTGCTGTCTCTATCAAAAAAGACCAAAAAGTTCTTCGGCTTCTCTCTGAATCCCTTCATGACTTTCACTCACTTCATCCCACCAACCATGATTCCAAAATTCCTCAAACCAGCAGCCATCGTGCTTGAGAAAATCACTGCCATCATTTCTTACACGAAGTGGGCTTGGGATTTACTTCTCCATCGATCGTTCTTCCAGTCCGACGTTCAACAGAGCATCGACTCACACAGTGTGAGGCGAACTGCGTGCAATTCTGGTGTGATGGATTCAAAAGAATGCGCGGTTTGTTTGTGTAGAATTGGCGGTGGGGATGAAATAAGGGAGCTGAAATGCAACCATATTTTCCACAGAGTTTGTTTGGATAGGTGGGTGGGAAGTGGGCACTGGACTTGTCCTTTGTGTAGAAATCATCTGAAAGTTGTGCCGAGAGTGGATTCTGAGTTTCATCATCAAGAGGTTTTGGTTTTCAACTTCTGTGATTTTAGTTCAAGCAATGATGATGGTACATGGTGGCTACGATGAAATTGAAAGAGATGCAGCTCCATAGATCCACATGGATTGATTTAGCCCAACTAGATCTTGTCAAGTTCAAATAAATTTTTTTTCTTTATTTCATTGGAAAAAGAAAAGAAAAGAACTACCAAAGTAACAAGCGTAGTAACCCCTTAAACATAACCAGTAAGAATTTTTTATCGTTGTAAAATATTCGATTTGATCCACAACTAATATTCAAAAGGTGAATCTATCACTATAGTTCTATCGAAACACTAATCAATATGAGGATTTCCTGTATAATTTATGTTGTGCCATGATAACAAGTGGCTTATATTGTTAACTAGAGTCTTGTAAGAGCAAATTCTACTTGTACGCTAATCAATATGAAGGCTTCATGTATAATTTATTTCATGCTATGCCGTGTAACAAGTGGCTTGTATTGTTGATTAGAGTCTTGCAAGAGCAAATTCTACTTGTGTGGTTCAAAGCCAAGACTTCAAGAGTAGTAGGGTTTTGTCCAAGACCCAAATAATTCTACTTGTGTGGTTCAAAGCCAAGACTTCAAGAGTAGTAGTGTTTTGTCCAAGACCCAAATAGTTGTACATGTGACTACAATAATATTTAGAGCGTTTGGTTAAATTTTTTTATCTATCATGTTATGATATGGCTTTGAATTTTATAAGATGTTTACTCTTATTTTGACATGAATTTTTTAATTATTTGAATGAAATAAAATTTTAAAATTTATAAAATATCAATAGCAATAATTTTGCAATTAATAAAATTAAAAAATTTTGTTGAAATTTTAAGAGTAAATTAGAAACTTCTACTTTTTTAATAAAAAAATAATAAATCCTTATAAGATTTTAATATCTTCCCTTGGAAACTTACAAACTTTAAAAAAATATATATCAAACATTTTGACATCTTAAAATTTCCAAATATATTATAACATATTTTGACAAGCGCTCAACAAATAATCAATATAACTAATCCTTGCTATGTAAAAACATTGTATGGTGATAAATTAAAAATATATAATTAATAATCAAATCACAAAGTAGTTCTCTAAAAAGAAAAATGTGAACTTCACCATAGGATATAACATCCAAGATAATTCACTATTAGTGGAAATTATCCTTCGTAACATCATGATATTCCATAGCCCATATGTCCTGGGGCCTCAATTGTCCACCTAACTAAGCCCTGGTAGGTGTCACAACATGAATCACTAGTGCACATTGATGTTCACAATATTATATAACTGAGCAGTCATCAATTTATTGAACAATAGTTCCTCATTCTCCCCAGTAACCTACTGAAAATAGAGATGGAACAACTGAAGTTTAATAATCCACTTACAATTAAGAATGATGTTATAAGTAAACAAATAACAGTTGTATTGAAGAATACAATCAATACATAGGTTCCACAGTCACTCTGCAGTTCATTTACAGGCAAAACCCTTTTCATTATACCACTGTTTTTATACAAACCAACTAGGGATTTAGAAAGAAAAATTCAGACAAGCACTTCTACATGTTTAAATAAATTGAAGGGTAAAAGGAAAAAATGATGCTGGTATTATGCATTCACACTCAGCAAAGATGTACCTTGTGCAACGGTCACATTCCTCGTCGTTTTAAAACCAACTCGACAACATTTTGTTGAGGCTTTGTTAAAGTCTGCATTTGATATCAAAACTGGATTAAGATATATAAACAGAGCTAAATTTACATGTGATAGAAATGAGGGATTTAACTAGACCTGGAAAAGATGTTGGAAGAATGGCCGGTCGCTCTCAGAGAACTTTGCCAAGGATTCGACAAGATAATTAACCAAATTGATCTGCAAGATGGGTGTAAAAGATCAAGTTAGCAGAAAAGGGGGCTAACAATTTGTGGAAGAAAGTTGAATCTGCAGCTATATGGTACCTCATTGAGGGGATCAGCAGTACTGAGAAGTTCATCTTCATAGTCATCTTCTTGGTCCTTAACAAATCAAGACAACCAAATTCCACTGAGGAAAGTGAAAAATATTACAATTTGGGAAATAATAAAGGTTAGCAACTACTCAAACCTCATTGAAAGCCTTTGCCATGGCATCAAGATATTCATATGTAGGTCTGGTATTTAATGCAGCTTCAGCTGAATATAGGAAATCTTCATCGTCTCCAGCATCTCCGTTCTGAGCTTCTTCCCAATCACTATCCTGAAAATTGAATTGCCCAGAAGCTTCTGAATCACACTCATAGTTGTGGACATGATTACAGAAATGTAAGTTTGAATATAACTACCTCATTATCTCCGTCTACTTGTTCTTGGATTTCTAATAAAGTGTCTGCCAATAGAGCCAGAATCTGTTGTGTCCAGAATGCATATACGAATGTTAAACCAAAATAATGATTAAATTACGACTAAGAACAGGTATTTGTAAACAACAAATGTTCAATAAACAGGTAAATGTGAAGGGTGCAAGCGCAAGCCTTACTAAATCCAGCCCCCTTTACTTAATTCACGATACTTCTATAAGATGTGACTGGGCCATTCCCACTATCACTAAGGTTTTCAGAAAGTACAATTATGAATTATTGCAAAGCTTAAACTTCAAACAGAGAACGAGGAATTATTTCATTATTTATTCAAGGGGTTGCTAATTCAATTTCCCATATTATATTAATAGCTTCCTACAATCTCTGGATGAGGTCCTTTCTATTTACTTGATTTCTTCGATTCTTTATTTTATCCTTTCTGTCACTTATCGAATATGATTCTTCTCTCAATCTCTCAACATTTTTGTTCACTCATGCTCTTTTTGATTCTAAGGTATCAGTTCATTCTCATCTCTGACAAGCAAATTCCCACGATGTTCAGTATTAGTTTGCACATATAGAAGTTCCAGCTATTAAATTCTATTCACATATGCAAGAACCCCATCGTTAGAAGATGAATCATGGCAACAAATACCTTTGCAGGAAGTGGGATCACTGTCCATTGATCTGGTTTTAGCTTAGCTCTTGAGCGGGTGGTTATACCTGCCCCCAACTATATGATATATAAATGGAGTGAGTTCTTGAGAAGGTGGAATCAATGCATAATGGTAAGGCGAGAATAACCTAACCTTGATAAGATGGCCTTGAACATTGACATTCTGCAATTCAACATGCCTAGTCAAGAGCAACAAAGCCAAAGCAGTAGTTGTTACTTTAATTTGGTAGGCTCCCTGAACTTCCCCTGGAATCAGTAAGCAATTCACCAAACCATTTGTCCGTTATTACAAACAATCTATCAATGAGAAAACCAAAACGGTAACCAGACAAATAAAGCAACGTTTATGGGAAAGACATTTCTGAAAAACCTTGTTTGTCATGCATACTTGATGACATCATGCAGATAATGAACGGCAAAAGAAAGACTGTTATTGGCATGTTGAAGCAATAAATTGCATTCACAAGTACAGTACTTTGTTTGTTACTAATTGACATCAAGTGAGTTTTTAGTCAAATTGCTAATTCTAGAGATAATTTGACCAGAAAAAGTGAATGCTGAACATTTGAGACAGAAGGGAAAGAATTATAATCAGATATCAGAATCAACATCAACACTTGCCTTGTTGTGTGGTCCATTCAAACATTACATAAGCGAAGGAATTTTTATGACCTTCAGCTGGGATTGAGACTAGCAAGTCAATAAATTGTTCTACATGAGGCACGCTCGTGTGGACCTGCATCAGAGAATAATGTACACAGTTAAGGTTTATTACATAAGCACATGTACAACCACTCAAAAGCAGGAATCAAAATGATATTAACTGAATTTTATGAAAACTACAATATTTATGCTTTACAAAGTCTAAATCAATGACGTTTTATTTGGAAATACTTACGCCAAATGTAATCATTTCATGGCACACACATTGCAGCATATAAATATGATTTAGCCATATATCATACTTATTATGCTCCAGCATTTGAATAACTCAACAATTTCTTTCCCCCTATGATTATTTCTGGAAAAAAAGGGTAAACTGACTGGAATGAACAGAGGCAAATCTAGTATTTACTTTCCATTTATTTCTAGATACATCTTCGATTTAGTTCAATTGTTTTGATGTCAACATTCAAACAGATTAATACTTGGAAAATGCTAAAATCGAATTTAATTATATAAAGTGATCTTATCAAAACGATAGAGTGGTAGACATTTAAGCTCAATACGGTAATGCAATTACTTATAGAAATATATAAAAATGAACTTGGAAGCTAACCAATCTAGCGAAAATTAGAAGCAATGAACTTTTCAGTGCTGCAATTTGAGAAGATTGCATGCGTCTGACAAGTGCTGTCACAAGGTCTTGAATATGCTGTGCCATTTGCGAAGGCAGGTGTAAAATAAGCTGTAAAATGTAGCTACCAACAAAAAGTGATCCAGAACTTTCCAAATTAGGGTCTAAAAGCCTGCACAGAGAAAAACAAGCAAACAGTGATGGAGAAAGATTACAGAAACATCAGTTCTTAGAATTTATCTTGATGCTTATTTGCCTAGCGCTTAGGACATATTAGCAGGGAACAATTATGCCACAACTCATAACCTTAGTTCAAATGCAATCATGATCAAAAGAATCTAAAAAAGAACAGTGAAAGATGCATAGAGATTAAGCAATCAACATCAACTCGGAGATGGAAAAGTTTTTGGAATGTTATCAAGCATATCTAATTTCTCCAAAATGATTGCACTGGGACCATCTTCATAACATTCTGGAATGAGGCTACCACATGTTATCATACACTACTTTGTGAAACCGAATTTTTGAGGCTTCTCTATTTCTCTTATATGTGTGCATATGAATTCAAGCGTGTGTGAGAGAGAAAGAGAGAGCAAGAGCATAGAAAAGAGCTTCATCCTGTTGCAGAAATCATGTCAGCAGATATTACAGGATACAGTATTTTGGGCATAGGATTGTATTCACTAAGAACTGAATGAGGAAATCACCTTGAAGCTGCATCAAGTAAACTTCTCATTGTAAATCCAGGGTCACCAGACCAAGCAAGCATATCTTGTTTTCCACCAGACACAAGAGCAGCTAAGCACTGGGTTGCATTCTGATGTGCAAGCATTACCACTGTTATCTTATAGTTTACCAAGTGCAACCTTTCAAGAAAGGTGAAGATAACATCGAAACTAACTATAGGAGACTTTAAGCTAAGAGAAAGTAGTGATAACCTGCATCTCACTATGGTCGTTACTCTGAAGGACTATTCTAACAGCAGGATCAAATGAAACTTGATATACTGCTTTTAACACATCAATAGGAGCATTCTGTAAAACATAACATCACAATATCAGAACCACTCTTCAGTCACATGCAACCACCTGTTTCTAATGTATACACAGTTCTTTAACAGGAGAACCACCTTCACTAACATAGTAACAAGATCCAGAGAACCAGCAACTAAGCCCTCAGGTTGTTGTTGTGGCTGAGAAATGTAAAAGATATGATGAGAAACAAAAGACTAACTAACTTCAACTATTAGAATTTCTTCCTTTTATAGTTAGCAATGGGTAATGTTTGCGTACATTACTGAGGATTGGCCCGATATAGGGTAAAACTCGAGAAACCAGAGGATGAATACATCCAGGAGCATTTTTTATGGCCTGAAAAGATGAAAAAGACAAAGATGTAAATAATATCCTCTAGTGAAGTGCATGGGGTTAGACAATTTCATTTAACGACATTTTTTAATAGTTAATTATGAAAATGCCCAAGTACTTGTCAGCTGATATTTTTCTAGAAGTGCAAAATAACTTGGCTAGAGTCCAGATAGAGTTACATCAGCAGCCAAAACACCATCCTATGAAAGCAGCCAATGGCTATCCAAAAACAACAGAGAGACAAAATAGCCAATTTCTACTCTAAACAACGGCAGAGATATCTGAAGACAGCCTTGTTGGCCCTTGGAAGAGAACTCAAGCACATCCATGACGACACAATTTGCAAGCATAAGTTGTTTGCTGAATTAAATCAGCATGTTCAAGACATAAATATAACATGCATCATAATATAGCTTCAATTTGCAAAAAAGTTGGGTTTATCATGCATAATATAGGAGAGTCCACTAAAACCACATCAGAAACAGGATGGAGAAAAAAAAACAAATTTACCTCCAAAACCTCAAGAGCATCAATACTGATAAAAGGGTCAGAAACATGAGATGCCCACATATTAAGGATGATGGGAGAGATAAGTGGCTCTATTGAGGCTGAAACTTCGTGCCCTACAAAAAGGACAAACAAACTGAGCTTCTAATGAATGAGGTCATAAATTGTCGTAGGCATCCAAAGCCTGAAACAAGCTCAAGATCAAATATGAAGTTGAATTGTACACCATTCTACTAACCAGCCTTCACAGCTGCTTGTAGAGTTTCAAGTGCTAGGTGCATAGTCTCATCAGAAGCCTACAGAGCAGGAAACAATAAGAAAATAATATCAACATAAGAAAGAGAACCATATGGCTATAAAACATCAGGTGTCACCTCACATTTTGAAGAAGATCTGTAAGTGAGGAGAATAAATCCAATGCATGATGTTGACTAATTCCTCCAGTAGCATTTGGTAGAAGCTGAGATAGAGCTCGACAAGCACCAACTTTCACTGGTGGGGGCCTGTGAAAAGGACTAATGACATCCTATTGAAATTAACCAGACAAAAATATCCCAAGTCAAGTTCTTACACATCCATGCCAACTGTCTTAATAGCAGCATATAGGAAATGCTCTGTTACTTGGTTGTTCATCTGTAAAAATAATGAAAGCAAATAAGATCTTAGAAAAGTCAATGAAAGAGATGGGTTGGGAAAATGAAGGATGGCGGGGGAAGACGGGGTTGTTTAGTATTACCACAGAAGAAAACTTTGCAACAGATGAAAATAAGCGGGCATAAAGAAAGGGGTAGTCATGTAAGCCTGCAGAACAAACGAGGAGATTTCAACTGCACATAAAAGCATACATACCTCTTATAACAGAAAACCAAATTTCACAGTCAGAATGAGTAAGCAAGTATAGAAATGTCTCACCTGTTGCCATGTCATCAGTTAAAACTTGCTCAAGCATACCTCCAATAGTGGGTCCAGAAACCTAAAAGAGTAAAGATGGACATTAAACCATATAATTACGGAGAGCTAGAAACCAAGTAAATATGTTTGCTTTGCGATTATAGAAACATAGACTGACCTCCATCTGAAGCAACTGATCTGACACAGAAGCCAAAGCAAACAAGGTAGCCTCCCTTAACTGCCAGCAACCAATGAGGGAAATGATATGAGGAGAGCACAAACAAAAATGAATCCCAAGTTACATTCAACATGGTGATAGCATGCTTAATCTAGTTCCATAGAAACACATAAATTCTCATCTTATGTTATTATTTAAGAATTCTCATGAAAAGAGAAGGGACAACAATGGAAATCAAGATCAGGCTTACTTCTTAGAAGTATTGGGAGCCAAAGAAAACCATCAATCAGAACACTACACATCTAAGAATTCTTTTGACAGTTATACTGAAAAATACCTCGCACTCCATTCAAAAAAAACTCTCAATAGAGTTCCCCACTAGGCAGCCTTGAGATTTTTCCCTTTTTTCCCCTTTTTTTCCTTTTTTCTTTTTCGGAGCTGGGGGTGTTCTTGAGCTACAAATCAATATTAGGTTCATATTGACAGTTTTAGCATTTACACTATAAGCTATACCACTACAGTAAATCAAGCCATGAAATTCTTGAACTTACTCTCCACCAGCCAGGAGAGCCAGTAGCTTTCTCTTGTTGAGACTCGCTTATTCGTCTTCTCACAGAATCAATTACAGCATCTATTCCTTCCATCCCGCATGAAGTAATTATCTCTTCCAGTAGAAGGGCGCCTGCAAGAAATGATTGTTCAGGGGAAAAAACTCCAGAAAATGCAACCTCCCAGGAATATATATGAATATGGGGTACACAAGTAATAGCAAGACTACACTAAAGTAAGGTATAAATTGTATGAGTCTTGAATTCAGAACCATGAGTTTATTTATTGCATATCATCATAAAAGTGGCAAAACATAAATTGAAGTTGAGAAATGAGGCATAATATGTTTGAAACTCTACCAAACACGGGTCACAAAATAAACTTTCTTATTTTACAGCCTGATACTAAATTTTGCAAATACAGGGATACATTTTACATAACACAATTTCTAGTTGGAATGAGGAACCCTAGCAAATATAACAGGCATTATCTCAGAACTCTGAAACTGATACAGAACTTCAAATCATATCAACTAACAAGCCTTAACTCATATCTTGTTTGTATAATTCTATGGGTCATTCACATTTTCTATGTGCATTTCTTGA
>JACGDI010005561.1:143707-160866 GCA_014898725.1 Jacaranda copaia
GGGGGGGGGGGGGTATGGGAACTCATAGAAACTGAATGCAGTAATCCTAATTTGATCTGCACATCAACAGATTAAATTGCTGCGGCCATGAAAACCTATCAATAGCTTTTGAAATGAGTGAGCTTCAATTCAGGAATTTATGAATAGTATGCATAAGCCAATCACACAAGTTTTGTCACTCCTGGAAACTACTTACCAGATACACGACAACTGTAAGTATTATCATCCTCATCAGCAACATACTGATTAGCATCAAGAGACCAGGTATGAACCTGCATCCAAGTTGCACGTTAACAAAAGAAGATGAGAAGTAAAGGAAGAAAAGGGAAAAGAAAATGACTTTTGAGTCGCCCAATAGCAGACCAATCACTTGTTAGTATGTCTCAAAGTAAATAAAACCCATAAATTTGTGTTGCAGCTGGTTAGAAATAAGAGGAAACATATAGCTCATTCAAATTGAGTTATCCAGATTAATTGGAAAACCAAGTGGAAACAAATTGCTCATCCAAATTGCTTAACTCAAGTTCATAAACCACAGGAAACTCATCTCTCACATATGTTTTACAACACTACTAAAATTAAGGATATTTAGAAATGTCATGCATTTATTGAAGCCTGTAGCTATAGCACCATGTGATGTCTCTAAATATGTAAAATTGCAGTTGGAGTAACTGATGCACTGTTTAGTGCCTGATTTTCTGCATTCCTTCATGCCTTCTAGTTTCCTTTTGTAGACTTAGAATGTATATATAGATGGGCTGTTTTAAACAATGAAAAACACAGAAAAATGAGAACAGTTCATTCTCAGTTTTCTTCATGGTATTATAGCCAAAATTAGGCTCTAATTGTCTCCCTGTCCATCCATCTTTTTTTCAGTCCAAAACAAAACACCAGCCCTTGATTTAAGTCTCATGATTTCCCAATCATACAAATAATAGGAAACCTAGAACTTAGTGGCTGTTTAGTGTATTGTGGCTGTATCAGAAGTGAAAGGAAAGCCATCTAGTGAAGCTGCCTTCTTTAGTAAAGACCAAGTTTGCGGCTGCAAAAGATGTTCAATCAAGGACCTTTTCCGACTCAAGTCATATCAACTGGATTGACTGCCCTGCAGTCTAAAACTCAAGCCTCATCCATGTGGATTGTCGACTCTGGAGCCTCAGATCACTTGACAGGTGATGCTTCATTATTTCATGAACACAAACCATGCCACAAGAATTACAAAGTCAGGATTGCAGATGGTTCTCTTTCTACTGTGACTGGGATTGGAGAAGTGATCATTTCAGAGACACTAACCGTTAAATCAGTTTTATTAGTTCCAAATTTAACCTGCAATTTAATACCCATCAGTAAACTTACCAAAGATTTAAACTGTGTTGTTAAATTTTCCCCCACCCATTGCTTATTTCAGGATTTGGATTCGGGGAAGATGATCAACAAGGCTGAGGAAAATGGAGGACTCTAACAAATTAGGGCACATGATTGAGCTGATAGTGAAAAGATTCAAGTTCACCAGGTGTCCTCCTCTATGGTCAATGACACTATTTTTGGTTCAAACACATTTTCCTCTTCAAATAAAGAACATATGATTATGTTATGGCATCTTCATCTAGGTCATCCAAACTTCATATACATGTCAAAGTTGTTTCCTTCATTGTTCATCAACAAAAATCCAAAAAAATCCCAGTGTGAGGTTTGCCAACTATCTAAACACTATCGTAGTTCTTACCCTCTCCAAAATTACAAACCCTCACAGCCATTTTCTGTTATCCACAGTGACATTTGGCGACATTCTCGGGTTCAGAACATTATAGGGCAAAATGGTTCATATCTTTTGTCGATGGTCATACCCAAATTACATGGGTATTTCTCATGAGAGAAAAATCAGAGCTGGGAGTCATAATCAAAAACTTCCATTCTATGGTAAGAATCAATTCCATGCTAAAATTCAGGTGTTTAGAACTGATAATGCTAAGTAGTACTTTAATGCAACTCTCGGGAATTATCTTTTGGAAAATGGCATTATTCACCAAAGTTCTTGTGTAGATACACCTCAACAGAATGGGATGGCCGAGAGGAAAAATAGACCCTTCGAGGTTGCCCAATCTATCATGCTTACTAGTGATGTCCCAAAGCATTTCTGGGGGGAAGGCTGTCCTGACAGCAACTTATTTGATTAATAGAATGCCATCAAAAATTCTAAAGTTTGGCCCACCTTGTCACGTTTTATCTAAAGCTTTTCCCCAAAGTCGAATTGTAACAAATATTCCTATCAAAGTTTTTGAGTGCACTGCTTATGTCCATGTTTACTCTCATCAAAGAAGCAAACTTGATCCAAAATCTGTCAAATGCCTCTTTCTTAGCTATTCCCCTCACCAAAAGGGATATAAATGTTACTGCCCCCATACTCAAAAGATTTACAACACCATGGATGTAACTTTTCTTGAAAATGTCCCTTACTATCCTAAATCTCATATTCAGGGAGAGGTTCAGCAAGAGGAATATCTTTTTGGGACATTCCCAAACTTGACCTTCCTGACTTTCCTATTAGTTTTCCCGAGGCAGAGCCTCAACCTGTGGTTGAACCCTCAGTTCCTACTTTTACTCACAATTCTCAGGGAGGAAACAAAGAGCTTAATTTTTACTCGAGACACCAAAAGGACCCTCAACCAGTAGAATTGCAAATACCCCCTCAGCCTTGCCTAACAAATGCCCCGAACCAAATCCGGTCGAAGTTGTTCAAGGCCAGATAAATCCCTGTTCATCCACAAATGATTTTTGTTTAACTGATGATCTCCATATTCATATTGCCAATAGAAAAGGGGTTAGAACCTGTACTCAACACCCTATTTCACATTTTGTTTCCTATGAGAAGTTGTCTCCTAGCTTTCAAGCATTTGCCACTAATCTAGACAGGATAAAAATCCCAAGCTGCATACAAGAGGCTTTGTAATACCCCAAGTGGAGAGAGGCAGTAAATGAGGAAATCGAAGCATTGCAAAAGAATGGAACTTGGGAACTCACCCAACTACCTCAAGGTAAAAATTCTATGGGATGCAACTGGATCTTTAATATCAAATATAAGGCGGATGGCAGCATAGACTGCTATAAAGCAAGATTGGTTGCAAAAGGCTTCACGCAAACCTATGGGATTGATTACTAGGAAACATTTGCTCCTATTGCAAAATTGAATATAATCAGTTTATCATTAGCAGCCAATCTTGATTGGAGTTTGCATCAACTTGACGTTAAAAATGCATTCCTCAACGAGGAACTTGAAGATGAAGTTTACATGGAAATTCCTCTAGGTCTAAAGCATCCTAATAATAGCAATCATGTATGCAAACTTCGAAAATCCCTCTATGGACTAAAGCACTGGCCAAGAGTTTGGTTTGGGAGATTCACTAAGGCTATTAAAGAGCAGAGATACTCATAAGGGCAATCATATCACACCCTATTCATCAAGAGGCTCTCAAGGGGTAAGATCACAATTCTCATAATCTATGTTGATGATATTGTTGTCACAGGAAAGCACGATGAGGGGATATTAAAGAAAACTCTGAGCAAGGAGTTTGAGATTAAAGATATTGGGACTTTAAGGTACTTCCTAGGTATGGAGGTAGCAAGGTCAAGTAAAGGAATCTCGATTTCACAAAGGAAATATACACTTGTCCTGTTAAGAGAGACAAGCATGCTTAGCTGTAAACCCTGTGACACCCTAATGGATCTATTCAACAAGATTGGCTCTAAAGTAGAATCTACTACTGTTGACAAATGAAGATACCAAAGGCTAGTAGGAAAATTGATATACTTGTCTCACACGAGACCAGATATTAGTTTTGCTATGAGTATGGTTAGCCAGTATATGAACAACCCTACGGAAGAGCATCAAAAAGCAATGTATAAGATATTGCGTTACTTAAAAATGACTCAAGGAAAGGGTTGTTCTTCAAGAAGGGAACCAGCCGAACTATAGAAATTTTCTCAAATGCTAACTAGGCCCAGATCACTGACAAATAGAATATCAACCTCGGGATATTATACCTATGTGTGGGTAATTTAGTTACTTGGAGGAGTAAAAAGCAGTCAATTATAGCTCGTAGTTGTGCCAAGGCCAAGTTTCAAGCAATGGCTCATGGTATTTGCGAGGGAATGTGGTTAAAAAGACTTCTCAAGGAACTTCAATATCCACTTTCAACATAAATGAAGTTGATATGTGACAATCAAGCAGCTATTAGTATTGCAAAGAATCCGGTGCATCATGACCGAACCAAGCACATAGAGATTGATCGTCACTTTATCAAAGAAAAAATTGAAAAAGGGATCATAGAAGTTGATTATACTCCTACGAGGCAGCAGACAGCAGATATACCAGCCAAAGCAATCCCAAGAGCTCAGTTTGACAAGCATCTATCCAAGCTGGGAATGATTGACTTACATTCCCCAGCTTGAGGAGTGAAGGATTCCAGAATCTTGAAGAATATTAGAAGATTTTGATGGAAGATTTTAGGAGTAATTGATGATTTGATAGAGGATTTTTAGGAGTAATTGATGCACCGTTTAGTGCCTGATTTTCTGCCTTACTTCATGCCTTCTAGTTTCCTTTTGTAGACTTAGAATGTATATATAGATGAGCTGTTGCAAACAATGAAAAACACAGAAAAATAAGAACAGTTCCTTCTTAGTTTTCTTCAGATAGCAAAAAGATACACCAGACATGTTAATTAGTTAGCTGCCAATAATTTCCATTAATTGCTTTTGCTGATAGCCAGCTACTATTACTACATCTTCTCCAACAATAAAACAACAAAGTTACTATGTCAGGAAATACAAGTTTTTAGACCTTTTAGACTCAATGTTACAACAAGGGGTACACGACTATGTCAACTTTCAAATAAACATACAATGCATAACAAAGATCAAAAATCTCACATTCATTCCAAAATAAATATCACCTTTGCATCTTTTTCTGTCGATGTTTTCTATTTTAAAAGTCCCTATTTTAGGTTAGCTAGCAACATTTAGAGTAGTATCATTTCACAATCAAAATGAGTGTACCCAGTCCAAACTTAGTGCGACATTTAAAAAAAGTCAGCATTTATACTGTCATGTGTTAAGGATTCAATTTAGGATATGGGAATGCTTTATATTTAGTACAAACAAACAATACGAATCTTTTCTACAAGTAAAAGAAAACAAATGATACAAATCTTTCTACAAATAAAAGAAAACATATAAGATCCTAGTGCTCTTGAACCGCCTAGATAGAAAGGGAGTACCTGTTGTTCAGTCATTTGAAGGAAACCAATGGTGTGGTAGACCAACTCTTTCACATTACTCACAACAACCTATATGAAAAATATTAACATCTCCAAAATCGGACAATAGAATGTAGTCCAAGACAAATTAAAAAAGATGTTTCTGAAGCACACCTTTACAAATTTTGGGCTTCCAACAACAGTCAATAAAAACTCAAATAACTGCAGAACCAAAGACCAGGAAAATTGCACGTCAAATACAAATTAATGCAATTATTTGACTTTCACACCAACAGAAGCAAGGAAAACAACATATTCAGATATTAATCCACATTCCAGACATATATCAAACTGTTGTTGCAATTATCTCAGTATGAGAATTTCTCCTATAAATTTCCTTACAATTCTACAATTGGGGCCAAACTTCAGGGAATAATTTTAAATGTTGCAACTTGCATGTTCTCAAAAATGTCCATTCAAAATAGGAAGTTTCAACTTTCAATGTGGACCATGTTTATGGGGTGAAGGTGATCATCAAGAATATTATGGGCAAGATGAACAAATAAGCTTATTTGGAAAAGGGAGAGTTGCTGATATATAATCAATCAAAAAATTGATTGAGTAACCATTTCATTGAAACTATTGCAAATTCTTTGTTAATTGACTACCATTCAGAACTTTTGGTATGCAGTAGCAAATGAAGGCACTTGACAAATTAATGGACAAAGAACGCAATCGAAATAAATATTTTAAAACTAGATTGAGGAACCATTTGGTTTTCTGCCAGACCTCACAAAATAAACATGTATGTAAACGTCACATGCTACATAATCAACATAAGAGTTCCTTCATTGGAAAGGTAAACTTTTTAAAGTAAAAAAGCAGAAAGCACAAAACCCTTAGAAAATAACACCATAAGTTGAACACAAAGTAACATTAGTTCCTAGCTGCTGAAAATTGATTCACAATCACAATGTAGAATAAGGAGACATCCAGAGAAAGACCCAGCAGCCCAAATGCACAAAGTTCAAGACAATATTCCTCTTCCGGATCCCATATAATCAAATATTCGAATTGCACATAAAATCACAAATTTTTCCATTATAGAAGAAATGGAGTGAAACCAGAATATCCAGAAAGAATAACATGGTAATGAATCCCAAGGAACCAGTTTGAGATGATACATTCCAACTAGCAACATAGACAAGAGCCCTTCAACATTCTACATCAATATAGTAGTTGAACGTCAATTTTTCTTTGATGCTACTTCTCCACTCCCAAACTTCGGATAACAGTAAAAAATGTGTAACCTGGATAATAAAGGACTCAAGACTTTTCTCAGCACCATCAGAATCATATCTCCCATCATAGGAATCTTCAACACCTTCAATCGATGAGCGCTTATACACTTCCAAGGATGAAATAAATGTCTGCCATAATGGCCACACAATTACTGAAATACCGCCATAATGTCAGAAACTATGAGGAACACAGACAAGAAAAACAATGTATTAGCATAACCAATAGACTACAAGCTCTACCAGGATATTTGATCAACATACCCAAAAAATGAGTTTCCATTATGGCTGGAAAGTTTTGAATGAACTGATTCAAGCACTTTAACACCTGACAGAAGGCATTATAATGTTTTAAAAGTTGGCATTAGGCATACATATGACATCACGAGAAACAAACCAAAAGAAGAGCTACCTCCATTCTGATGCTCCAATCTTCAGGATCTTCAGATGGCACTGGGTGTTTCAAGACTGAAGAAAATTGCTCCATCCAAGGCTGGAGCATTGGTAACATTAGGGCACTCGTTTCTGTCTAATTACCAGAAGACATGTAAAATTAGTTATTCTAACGGATTATGTGCATTCAATCGGCCTGACATTGACAAGCAATTAGTGAATACCTTGTAGACACCACTCATAACCCCAAGGACGGAGGTACAATTATAAACTATTGAAAGAGCTTTAGACCTCAGACTTTTGTCATAGATCTGCACTTACAAATTCATAGAAAGATAAGAAAATGATCCAACAGTACCTCCATTACCACAAAGTTAAAGATCATTCTGAGAAGCTGTCAGAATATTGTTGTAAAGCAAAAGATCAAAGTATGCTAAACAGCTAAAAGACTGAACTTTTCCCATATTCTATATATCTAACGTAGAAATATGAAAAGGCAAACAAGTATGTCATTTTAGATATTCTTGGAAACGGAAAAGCGAAACTTGAATTTCACAATCATCAAACCAAGTTCATAGTTTTTGTAGCTAAACCTCACAAGAGGCTAAAATCAACAAAGTGAATTGACTATAAGCAACATAAACAAATGACAACTAGACCTTTTAGGTATGCAAACATTCATTTCTATTGACAGACATTGATAACTTTCTCCTAAAAGTTTCAAACAAGCTCAGGTTCTATATGATTGCTAAATTCATAAAATGAATGCAACACTTCAGGTAATGAGTGAGGTTAACCTGAGGGGATGACACAATTGTGTGCAAGCACGGGAATAAAACTGGGACAATTTTGGGAACCATCTTATCATCCATGTCCGACGAAAGAAGAGCCAAGCATCTTAAAGCCCCATGCACTGCAATATTCACAATAAAAATTGTATGTTATCTCCGAAGAATTTTCAGTAGAATCAGTACATCTAAATACATACCAAAACCTCACCAGCATTCACTTTAGCCTGGTCATTAATTAAACTTAAGAGGAAGGGCAATAGTTCAGGCCAGTCATCTGGCCAATCATAGTGCGCAATTGTCGATACAGCCACACTTACTGCAGTGCAGATTTTCTTGTATGGATCATCTAGTGATGCTAGAAGTAGTCCTCGTATAGATTCCTAATAGAATAACAGAATTAGGGTGATCTTTTAGTGTGTAATCTGATCAATCCTATAGAACTTTATATGTAACCCACTTTTCAGTACCCAACCTAGGCTGAGCACAACATGAGTACTTGATGAATGCACCACTAGTTTAGCAGAGAATATGACATCCCAAGTTCTAAGATATATTATAGGGTAACAGTCTCCATTAATTACACGTCATCTTGGAGACAAAAACAAGACAAGCACTTAAGTCAAAGAAAAATTACCAATGCCGTGGTCCCTTAATAAATTTGAGGGAAAAAACCCAATCAAGTTGCTTATTAGATGAATTAAAATTTGAAGCCCAAACCTTTACTCCAAGGTAGCATTTTATCTACAAAAACTATAGTAGCTCTGATGCACTCTGCCACACACATCAAGAAAATAAAATAAAAAAATGAAAACCTTTTCATTGCTTGGAACAATAGGATGCTCAAAGCCTTCCTCATCCTCATTCCAGTGTTTCCTAATGTATTGCTTCAGCAAAACTGCTGCTAAGTAAATGGATGTTAATCTCACAATTCGCATACTATAGGAAGTGGACCAATATGAGACATACAAAGTAGCCATTAATGCATCAAAAAATAAGGAAAAATTTACTAAAATAAGCCACGACATGAAGGATATCTGCCTTAATCCAAATGGAAGTTCCCGGTTGGCAGCAACTCTAGCTAAAGCAACACCATAACCTTTCAAGAAATTGAAAAGAAAGACGAAATCAATTCCATAGCTCATACCGTAATTTAGGAGAAAAAATAAACAAAAACATAAAATGACAAAAGTTTTTTAAATAAACTAGCAATACTCATACCAATTTTCAATGGTAATGCAATTGTATAATAAAATTCTATTACGAAAAAAGGGTATTACTTCTCTAAAAATTATGCAGGTCAACAGATCAACAATTTCACTGTTACATAAGTTGATTAGTAATAAAAACTTCATCTTTGCTTATAAAATGGCAATGTGGCACCAAAAGTAACAAAAATCATAAATTTACAAAAACCAACTTCATAATCAAAACAAAACCTTCAAACACGTGCCAACAAAAACTAACAAAAATACATACTTTATCTATCAAATTTTACCAGTGACGTCCCAATTTTCATATACCCATAAAATCAAATTCAATTCCTCAAATTCAGAACAAAAAAAGGACAACTTTAAAAAATTCCATCCAAAACAAGAACAAGAATATCAAATGCTCATTTCTGAAAACAATTATCTCAATCACCTGTCTGAAGGGACGCTTGGCGTAGTGAAGTCTCCGCAAAGGTCCGAATTTGATGGTTGGGATCGAGTGAGGCGTTCAAGCAATTGATCAGCCACTGTTGATCTTGATCCATTTCTGTATGTATCTTCAGCTAAGTGTATCTATATATGTTTATAATTGACACCAAGTTCCGTGTGCGCGTGTTGGTGATGACAGATGAGATTTTGGGTATGAGATGCAGAGGAGAAAATGGCGGCAAAAAGGAGGGAGTTCTCAGTGTGGGGTTTTTGTAATTGGGGGTCTTTTATAGGCGCTAGGGTTTTTGCAATCGCTCTCATAGGGTTCGCTGGCCAAGCATTGCCCTTTTACTTCTTTCACTACTTTGAATTTCCCTCCTTATCCATTGTATTTTTCATTTATTCTTTCCTTTCCTCCATGCAGATTTCCATTTACTGCCTCTACCAGTTGTTGGTCAATGAATTCTTAATTATTTTTTCCTTTTCTCCATTTATTTTCTCATTATAATTAGCCAAGACTTGTGGATCTAACTAATTAAAATTTTATTTTGCTTTTATCCCAAATTTCTCCTCAAAGTTTCAACCATATTTGGCCTCCTACTTAATCTAAAAAGGAACAAACATCCACCATGTTTGGCTTATGACACATATTTTGGAGTAACTTACTTTCTTGAAATAATTATTGATTTATTTACCTCATTGTGCAAATATAGTAATAAGTCTTATGTTGTTTTTTTAGTAAAAAATTTAAATTACATTCCACAAACATATTAACTACAGATTCGAAGAAGAAATCTATATGAAGTAGTTAGGAAATAGTTCATAATCCTTTTTCAAAAGCACCCCCCAAAAAAAAATTTTAAGATCCTAAGATTCTACTAACGATGCATTAATCATGAAGTTTAATGTCACGAATTGTAGTCAAAAGATCTTCATTGTGATATGTTTCGGTATGGAACTTTATGAATCTTTACTTGCATTTCTTCCCCATCTCTCTCTTGCTCTCGTTTCATTCTTGAAAATTTCCACACTCAATCCCACACTTATCCTCCCATCTCCGGCTCGTGCCCAAAACCAGCTTTGATCCCAGCAACAAAAATTTGTTCTTGTTCAATTACAGTATCAATTACCAGAGTTTCCTGGATTTTTATATACATGCATTCTTCTGAGAGCTAAAAGATCAGTTCCAATAATTGCTCCAATGTCATTTCATAGTACATTTAGTTTTCCTTTCTTGACAAATCTTTTCTGCAAAGTGTCTCACATGGAACCATCTCAAATTGCTGATAAATGCTGTTTGGGGTCTAATGGCCTTAGTCTTACGTTTTTGATGCAGACAGAAACAGCAGGTGCCTTTGTCTTCCCTGGAAAAATTCCAACAAGCAAGATTCATACAAATCCCATCCAAATAGTTATCATTAATGTCTTTAATAAGACTATATAGTTTTCTGCTTCCAGCAGAACAGACGCATATGCTATTAAACTCTGTCCTAATAAGAAAGAGTGAAAATCATTACGAGTTCATAACTAATAGAGTGCAGACCGAGACTGCCTTTGCGCTTTCCTTGTGGATCAATGTTGCCATCTGCATTTGCTGCGTATTGAACTATCAACTCATCTTTCTGGGGAATGGCTGGTCGTTGAGGTTGTCATTCTTGCACAACCCAAAACATGAGTAGTTCTTGGACTCTTCATCTTGGTTTTACTAAGTAACCAGAATATGGACCTTCAAGAGTTGCGGCCAGAGAATCTGGGATTTTAGGAAGAAACAGGCTTTGCGAACTCAGTTATTCTTTTTTTTTCCCATAGAATTGCCAGATGTATATGAAGATTGTCCTGAAATCAGATGTCTATTCTATATAATACTCATAATTATTGACAGCAAAAAACAAAGCCAAATCACTAAAGTTGTGTTGCTCAATGAAACATCTCAGCAGGCCTTGCTGTTTCTTGTCTTTGAAACCAACTGGGCATCATTACAATATGTCTCATGTTGACTTCCTCTGTAAACTTAATCCATGATTACCGTTTGATCACTCTTAATATTAAGCAAGCATAGTTATGATTTAAAGGGAATAGCTCTGTCCAGAAATAAGTTGCATACATTCTTGAAAGCCCACTTTGTTCAGAACTTCTGAAAATGTAGATGAGCAAAATCTTGAAAATGAATGCCACTCATACTGTTTTTCTTAACCAAGAAGACAAATGGCAATCCTTGAACTTGATTACCACTAATTCAAACAAGTAATCTGCATTTACTTGTCTTTTTTTTCATTAATCATGCACGTAACTGCAACGTGTTTCAAGCTGACTGGACTTGTCTGCTCAACCCATCATAACAACTTTCCTTACAATCTGAGAACATCCTTAGTAATCTCAACTATAGTTCTTGGATGTAAAGACGTCAGCATTATTCAAGAAATGAGTGGCTGTTACCACAAATGTTTCCTGATATCTCCATTCCACTAATTCTTCCATATATCTCACCAAGGATGACATATACTCAACTACATATTTTTACTTACTGAGGAAATAGCATTTCACCTCCAAAGTGTGACATTGTTCACATTTAAACCCCCAATAAGGGCAGAAATGTCTTTTTCCTATTCATCCAAGAGAGCAGATTTAGTTATTAGCATCAATACATGTGATTGAAAACAATTTTGAGCAAGTCATGGTGTCCATTTTATGGGGTACTATGAATTCCTGTGGAGATAATTTTTAGCAGTTTCCACAGTTCAATCCACAAAGACCTTATTGATGTTAAATAAACAGAAAATCAAAAGCTTGTGCGAGGAACTGATAAAAGAGAAGACTCACTATAGAAGATAGGAATGCTTAATAGTACATCAAAGAGCTAAAAAAGTAAAGACAACAGTCAACAGAAATAGTTTCTATGTACTCTGAAAACTGAAACCTTTCCACTGATGAACTCCCTATGCTTTTAGAAACTATCACCACCCCAGTAATATTTTTGGAATTCATCACAATATTCAAGATCTCAGACTACTATTTTCTTCCTTCTTATTTGCAGGATGATACTTCAAAATCCATTTCCAAACCTTGTGGCTTTTGCTACCCCTTTTCAATCCCCTTTCATTCACTGTGATCCTGCAAGAGCCACCATTGCCAAAGAGCACATTATTTTTCGAACCAGCAACACTCCCTCCAGCCTCAAAACTCTCACTTTTGTAGCCACAACCATGATCAGAAGCTCCACTGATTCTAGCAGCAGAGAATTCTTGCTTTGATTCGGCCGATAAATCGAGCTTTAGATCAATGAAAGCAGACTCATCCATGGCCCTGAAATCACTTTCCTTAGCTGGGAACACACTCCTGTTTGGAACACTGTAAACTCTATCAAGCTCAACCAGATTTTGGCCAACACTCCTTCTAGCCCCTTTGAAATCAATCCCATTTTCAGCATCAAAAACACCTCTGAATCCACTTTTCCTTGGTTCTGATTCACTGAAAAATCCATACTGTTTATCAGAATCAAGAAAAATCCCACTGGTAACATCAGAAATCTTGGCACTGGAGAAGGCATATTCACTCCCTTCATCAAGATCATTGTGCCCACCACCCCTGAAACTACAGAGTGACCTAGACCTGGACACACCCATAACATCAGACACCCAAATCTCACTTTTATCATCAGAAAATTCCCCATTTTTCTCACACCCCTTGTTTCTTTTCTTCCTGAATAGCCTCTTAATCCTCCAAAACCCATTACTTTTCTTCACTTCCACACAGCTGCTACTGCTCCTCCTGAGAAAAATAACCTGTTCTGGTTTCTCTTCCCCTCTTTTAGACTTGGGATGGGGATTATTACTTTGTTGGGGATCAATCTTCTCATTCTCAATCAGGAATGAAACCCTCCCAACACTCCCAACCTCCATTGTACTACAAGAATTGCGGTAAGAAGAGGAGACATCAGAGCAAGAACAAGAAGAAAGGCGCTGCTCCCCACACTCTGAGCACACCAATTTCACAAGCCTGTCTTTCAGGCAGTAAGCACAGATGCCCACAGAAGATGAATTTGGGTGCTTCTTGCATGGCATTTCTGCTGCAGCTGAGTAGTTGAATTCTGAGAAATTGTTGCTAAATTCTTCCACAGCTTTCCCTCTCTCTCTCATATTGGTTTATCGGGGTTGTATCTTTTGAACTTCCAACAGATGACAAGGACAAATCTGAACTGCAAAGAGACAATTTAATGGGGTTAGCCCCTGAGCAAAGAAATTGCAGAAAAGACCTTGAACTAGGCCCCTTAGGGATCCAAGACTATAGCTTTTTGATAGATTTAACTAGAGAGAAAAACAAAAGATGGGCTTCAATGATCAAGAATGAAAGATAGCACAGCACGCAGGGGGGGAAAGACTTTTTTTAGAGGCAAAAAGTGGCGTGAGCTTTACGTTTTTCTTTCCAAGAAAAAACAGTGTTCATGGAGAAGAGTGATGGGAAATTCACACTGTCTCTTATCTCTCTCTTTCTGCAGCCATCATTGTGTGTGTGTAGTGTGTGTGTGAAGTGATTGAAAATTCAGACACACAACTCTCAGTTTGAGTAAAGGAATGAACGGAAGCTGCCCTATAAATTTGCTGCTGTCAACAAGTCTCAGTTCCTGTGGGGCGCGTCAATCAGTCTCTTTTTGTTTGTCGTTTCATTAAAGAAAATTTTTCCAAGGTTTTCTTTTACTTCGCAAATTTTATTAGTAAAATTCCTTTGTGCAATTTACCACAATTTTTTATTTGATTTTTTTTAATTATTACTTCTTGAATTTAGATTATAAAAAATATTGAACTTTTTATTTTAAATAATAGTCTTTTTAAAAAAAATTTATTATTAAAATTTACAGTCTGAAAATGGTATTATTGTGTTGATCATTTTGAATTACATGAAAATCGATAAGTTCCACTTTTATTATTTTTATTAAATATATCGACTCTATTAATAAAAGATATTCAATTACGTATTTTAAAATATATTTTATAATTTAATTATGTTATTTACAAATATATCATCAGTTTAACATAATTATCTAATTAAATATCATCTAGATTTAAAAAAATTATTTTTAAAACAAAATAAACCATTTCATAAGTATCAATATTTAAAAAAAAAAAGTTTTCAATGAAACCCTAATCTTGATCAAATGTAACATATAATTTGTGGCAATGCTTTGCACCATGCACGTTTGGCACCAAGGGAGGAAAGTATCAAAGGAAAAGAAAGTTCAACAATGGATGGAAAACCACTCCTCTTCCACTTCTTGTGGTAAATAAATATTATGCTCTTGTGTTGAAATATGATCATATTAGTTTTTTAATATATTTCAAATATAATTTCAATAGATTGAGGAGATAATTCTAACTGCATATTCATGTATTTTCTTGTTCCAATCTATATATATTCTTTATTTATTGAAGTGCAAAATTTATTGTAAGTTTTATGTTTATTTTAAATCAATTAAGATTATTTTGGTGATTTTGAATAAATATTTTGTCGACTTTCTTCATTTACTTACATTTTTTTAGGGAGATGACGAAATACAAAGAACCAAAAAATAAAATACTAAACTTTTAGTTGATAGGGATGTAAAAGTTTATTCATGGAATACTTAGAATTTATTATTTTTTCTATAATAGTCAAGATATTGTAGAATTTATTGACTACACAATATATAGTTTGACCACAAGTAACTAATTACAAGATTATAAATGTTATTGTACTTACTATGTGACTTGTCGCTTTTCTTGGACCATAGAAACTTACATTATTAATATGATTTCTTCGTCATATAATTAATTTTAGTTCAATCAAACTAATTCATGCTAGAATTTCCTAATAATGCCTTATTGCCATCAATTTCAAGATCTTGAACTAGATTTTTTATTTTTGGAGTGGACATGCAATTAATATTTATGTTGCCTGGCTCTATCAATATTGATGAGTTGGAGAATTAAAAGAAACTTTTAAATGTGTGATAATAATACATTCATGTTATTGACTATTTTCTTTTATTTATTGATTTTCCATGACCCAGTTGTTGTGGTGCATTTGGAAGATACTTCCCTTGTCTCTTGACAATTAAGGACTTAATCTTACTTTTGATTAGTGATTTTGGTTTGTCGAGCTATATTAGTAGAGTTAGCAGATTGTAGTATTGTTTTTATTCATCATTTAATGAGTCAAGCGGCTTATTATCTAATAAGAGTCTCTGTTTTTTGTATGAATCGATTATGTGGGAGGATCGCCTTCTTGCATACTTGTCTGATGTAATTATCTATGATTTGCAATGATATCTTATTATTAGTGCAAAAAAATACACACACAAAATAGCTACAAATTTTTATTCCATATTCATTAAATGTTTGAATATACGCATTGAATTTGTTATAATAATTATTAAAGAACTAAAAAAATTTTGATATATGGTCACCCAAAAAAGTATTTATTAGGATCAGAATATTTTTGAATTCTCATTGAGTGTTTTCAGTCAAGTAAAATGTTGGATTTAAACTTAAAATCGAAAAGAAGGGTTGCCTCCAAAGCTAAATCAATCAACAAATAGAAAATAAACAAGTCAAACAGTAAAAAGTTGTTAAGTAAACTCTAATATGAACATGTCGTATCAATCCCTCACAACATAAAAGAATTTCAAGATATGTTCATAATCAACAATAAGAATTGCAAGTGCATATCGGTAGAGGTGTAAACGGATATTAAGCGGATTAAATATATTATTTTCATATTCGTATTCGTTTAACTTTTTGAATATTCGGATACCAATATGAATTTGACGAATATTAAAAAATGATATTCGAATTCGTATTTTTCGGATATAAGTCGAATTCGGATATATCTGTATCCGATTATAATTATTCAGATTTATTCATATTTTATTAAACTTATCTGTATTCGAATTATTTTTTTATATCCATATTCGATGATAATTATTTAAATATTTATTTATAAATATTCAAATATATAAATTTATGAATTTATAATAAATATATATTTTAATTAATAGAAAAAACTATATAATTTCATTAAAAAGAAAACAATCAAACAAATAGTATAATCTCTAATTAATAATTGACTTTTTAATTGATCATTAGTACTTTTTAATAATAATAATGGCATTTAAGTATATTAATTATAAAGTCAATCAACAATAATTGCATTGATTAACTTTATTCTTCATTTTTTCTCTATAGTACAATAATTTTTTAAATTTATTCTTTTTTCTTCCCAATTCTTCAATTATAATTTATATATATACATATATGAATTATGAGATTTTTATTAAAAAAATATAAATAATATATTAGTTAGTAAATATGTATTCGGATCGAATATTCGAATACACATTTATCAAATCCGTATCTATTTGTAATCAAATATCTACGAATCGAATACGAATAATATTCACTTTAAATGAATATAGATAAATTTGTATAAGCGAATACAAATGCGAACGGTACATAAATTTTCGAATATCTATTTAAATTCCTACCTGTCACTATCAAAGGATGGACCAATTCGACCCACATAGATTGAGACCTTGCAAACGACAATCCTTTCTCATATGGATCCAAGAACTCAAAGGCAATCATTGAGTGATCTCTATTTTTTTATGTTGGTTGATCTAAATTGTATGGTGAAAACATAATCCAACTCAACCCACATAGAAAAGTGTTAGAAAATTAATTTTGAGTGCACAAGGAAAAATAATCCTTTCTGTCAACTGGTTTTAGCAACATCTTTGAACTTATGAAGCCTTAT
>JACGDI010005561.1:162451-175119 GCA_014898725.1 Jacaranda copaia
AAATGAAAATAAAGCATAACCAACTAATATGAATTAAGTAAAAATTGAAAGAATTTCTTTTAATTTTGGTTGTCTTGAAAAAAATAGAAAAGGTTTTGGTTGTTCTACCAAAAAAGTTGGAGCTTTGTATTCAACATGAGAGTTCTGCAAATCCACTTTATCAAATCTAAATAAATCATATCCACATGTTGATATATCCTACAATAAATTGAACTATAAAAATTCATTTGGTTCTTATTAAGTATAACTTACAATTACACCGTAAAGGCCCACTAGGCATTACTTTCATTCATCAAATGACATTCAATTCATATCTTTAAATTTGATAATTGACAAGGTTTGAAGAAAGGGTGGGCTATTGATAAAAAATCGATTATTACTTTCTTTTCTCACTTTAGCTTTCAGATAATAGCACGTCGCTACAAGTAATACAAACCAGTTTGAGAATCAACATAAAGGTTCTTTTCGAATTGATATAAGAAATATACCAATTAAAATAGTATGTTTAATTACAAGTATTAAGTTCTATCAGAACTCAACTATGTAAATTCAACCATCACATATGTGAACGTGACACTAAAAATTTACCGCTTGAGAATATTCTATCATCAATCATATCATCTTCCCCACTTTGTAACACCTCCATGTATTCGTTTGAGATTTATTCATAAATTCAATATAAGAACTTTTTAAAGAATTTTCTCTTGAGTTCTGCATAAAGAGAATTTCTTTATTTCGATAGTATTTCCTACTTAATTTGAATATTTGGGTCACATAAATTACAAAATGGGTTGTCTTTGTCTATTTTACAAGGGTAGCAAATCAACAAATTGGAATTTGGTCAAATTTGATGCAAGTTAAAATGAGTTGATTTTCATAGAGATTATTAATGAAGTAACAATAGTAAATTGTATGTGGCTATATTTTTATTTCTTCTCACATCTTCCTCCCCACCCACACTAAAATGGGTTGCATCTAGTACCTGTTTGGCTAGCCCATTTATAATTTAATCTGGATAACTTATTAACATCAAGCTTGGATCCTTGTTGGACAATTATATATTTGGACACTTTTAAAAAATATGATGGGCTTTAACTAAAAATTGTTATATACGTAGTTGTTGGTATTAATTTTATAATTGATTATTTAAATAATTAATATAAAAGATAATTTAAATCGAAATGAAGTATAATTTGAAGTTCTACATAGGAGTCGAAATTGTAACTATTTTAGTCATTATGGTAAATCATATTTAAATTATTGGGGGATCATTGTAATTAATATTAATTAAGAAAGTTGATTAATTAAATTATTAATGTACAAAGACATATGCAAATATTTCATGAATAAGAGTAAATAATTACATTTTCTTGTCTTTTCTTTCTTTCTTTCTTTTTTTTCATAGAGTTTCCAATTTCCTGATTACGTTTCTTTATCAAGAGGCAAAACTCAAGGAAAATATAAAGCACAAGTACCTGTAAATGCGACTTTAGTTCATTTCAAGAATCCTCCCATCCACAACGTACGCTAGTGCTCATTTGGTTTTATTTTCTAGAGGTATTTTTATTTTTTGATGAAAAAAATAATAACAAATTATTTATAAGTATGAATTTGAAAAAAAAATATTGTTTTGATATTTTATTTAAAATAAAATGATTATATAGGGTTAAAATTGAGTTGTATTTGAATATTGACGTGTTTTATTAAAAAATGTGTAAGTTTTCGTATTAAAAGTTGTGCAAATAAAGGTGGGAGAAAAAAAGTGTAAAAATAAAAAGAAGAGTATAAGAGTGTGTCTCAAAAAATATGTTGAAAATAAAAATATGTATGAAAATAGAAAAGAAATTGATAGGAATGTTTATTTATGTTTCCCCATAATAACATTGTTTTGGGAAAGCATAATCATACATATTTTCATTTTTTTCCAAAATATATATTTTTCAATATATACATATTATATATTATATATATTTTATTATTATTTTAATATTAAAAAAATCTATTAATTCCATTTTTTTCTAAAAAATTCAACAAAAAAATATTAATTTAATTGTTACAGTAACAAGTATCTCTCTCTAAAATATAGATAAATATAACAAAAAATAACTTTCATATTTTTTAATAATTTATTATCTAAAAATACATAATAAAATTATAAAAAAAATATATAACCAAATATTCCCATAGTATTTTATTTTCATTGTCGGTATAAAATAAGTTTTGAAAACAAAACCAAACGGGCACTTAATCGCCTCCATGAGAAGATAATGAATCTCCTCAAATTCAACCTTCACCGCAACCACCATCCCCACGACCACCGCCACAACGACTTCCGCAGGCACCAACTAAAGCTCCGCCAGCCTTCCCGCTTCCTCCTCTTCCCCTCCCGTGAGCGAAGTTTCAAACTTTCATCATCCTTCGCCACGCCTCTATACTCTTTTACCAACTATGCCAAGACTTCAAAGATTAATGCGGCAATCCCAGTTTCAATTGGCAAGAATGAGGAGGAAGAAACTGAAGAGTTTGAAGAGTACTTAGCGGAAGATGGGGAAGTTTATCAGAAAACTCTAAGATTGGTGGAGTGTGCAATGTTTGCTGCTGTTTCTGGGTTGGCCTTTCTTTTGAGTAACTCTCTCGCCATTGAGGTATTTATGCTATTTTTCTCTTTATTATATCTTATCTTTCCTTCTGAATGCCAGTTATTTTGGGGGGTAATTGTAGAATTTTGGGTTGGTTTTTCCAATTTGCCTCTATGTCCGTCTCCAAGATTAAATTTTGCATATTTGTTACTACCTAAGTTTCTTTTGGTGATTTCAAGGTTTTTCTATTTGTAATTTGGGTCAAAAGTATAGAACAAAGAAGGTAATCTTGTTTTCTGTATTGTTTTTGATTACTTGTTTCAGTTGAAATGCTTAATTATGTACATTTTCTTGCTTCATCCATCCAAAAATGCCATGAGTGCCTAAGGCCACATTATTGAAAGCATATTAGTCTTGTATAGAAACTATTGAGGCAAAAGATGGTTGGGACATGCAAATTGATGAAACTGTCTGGCTCAAATATAGATTTGTGTCCCCCAGCTGATATATCATATATCAACTGCTGTTCAGCACTTTTAGAATATAAAATTGATCATCCCCCTTCAACATTTTATAATTTACATACTATTGGGACGTGTCGCTGGGATGTCTGTTTATCCCTAATCTGTAAATGTAAGACGCATGAAACAAAAGAATAACTATTGCAATTTGATGGTCCCTCACATCGACATCTGTTGGCATCCCCAATCTCTCTCTCTCTCATAGACACATTTTTCTTGGTTAGGAATTTATACTGCCTTGTAAGTTTCTAAAGATCAGTTATGCATGACTACAATTTGATTTCCACAGAAATACTTTGCGTGTTTCTTTGCTTTGCCAATTGTATTGTCCACTATGAGATGGGGTATCGCAGCTGGCAGGAAAACCATGGTATGCCATGCCCGCCTTAAGCCTTGCTGTTATATTATATTTCTGCTTTTTAAGAGTTTTATGCAGCTAAGCTGTTGTCATCTTGTTCTGTGATCTTGTTCAGGTGGCAACCACTGTATTATTGTTTGTCTTATCTGGTCCAGTGAAAGCAATTACATATTTGGTGAGTTTTTTAAGATCTTATTATAAAATCTACTCCTGCTCTTGCTCGTGTCTAAGGATTATGTTAACAGATACTCTTGATATTCAACCTCCACTTTAGGCACATGATTGCCTGCATGGGAAGGGAATCTGCATAAGGGCTTCGAAGGGCCTCCAACTTGGTGATTTCTTTAAGTGATAAGTCCATGGGGGAAAGCAACAAAAAGCAAGAGTCTATTTCAATTGATCTTCTCCTGCCTGAAAATTGAAATTGATTATGCTTCTTTTGATTTCCAAGTAACTGTGGGACTTAGGAGTCAACTAAACAGCAATAGATGTGGCATTACCTGCATGGAACTTATCTTTTGGCTTTGTATTTATTTGTTTATTAGAAAATGCACTTCAGTTCCATATGCATAATAAACATGCAAGACTAGTTGCTTTTGTGAATTTGAGGAGGAAATCTGTTTCAGTGCAATGCTAATTTTTCCCATAACAAGCATATTTAGCTTTTTTATACTAGTAGCTTTCTAGTTTCATGTTTCTAGTCTTTTGAGCATGAATTCCTTTTTTCCATGACCACTGATTATTATTTTGCCTTAATGAAGCTTAAAGCAGACACTGATTGAACTTATATTCTTGGCCAGCTATTGCATGGTTTGCTTGGTTTTGCCATGGGCACTTTTTGGAGGTAGGCATCACATAATTGCAACATTCTGTCAGCATATGTGGTTGATTGACTGGCGAGCTGTATTTATTTTCTGTATGGCACAAATCACAATCTCCTGTCTATTCTTGTCAGGTTAAAGGCAAGTTGGGCCGCCTCAGTCTTCTTGTGCACAATTGTACATTCCTTTCTCCCTTAATCCTTTTCCCATCACCGAATATGTTTATTTGCTAATGCGGATGAAACAATAAGTCGCTTTTTACCTGCAGGTTCGAGCTACAGGAGCTCTGGGTAATGTTGTAATCGCCTCATATTTAATTGGAGAAAATATACTAGCTTTGGTAAATTCACAATCCAGTTTTAGTTTTTTAATTTCTTCATATGGTTATTCGGATATCCAGCATCAGAATGTTTTCCTCATAAGTATTCTTTTGGCTTGTAGATCACTATAAATGTTCATGCTCTTGTCACATATATCCTCTCATCTATGGGCATCATTGCAGTTCCATCAATGAATATTATATACCTCATTTTTGGGATTCTGGTATGTGCCATTATTCTATTCCCTGTTCTTCTTTCTTTGCATAAGAAACTAATACTTTTGATTATCCTTCTCACACTTATTTTGCCTCTCGACAGCTTTTGCTCAATTGTGGTTTCTTCGTATTCTTGCTGCATCTTTTATATGCTGTGTTCTTTACAAAACTTGGGATGAAGGCTGAACTTAGACTACCAAAATGGCTGGAGGCAGCAATATGATGGAAGTTTAAATGATCGCTAGAAAACATTTTTTTGTGCATATCCTACGGTAGAACACAAGGCCCCCTAAACACTGTGTATCCAATATTTTTGCAGCAATGCTAAGGATGCATGAATATGGTTAGAAGGAGCTGGATCATGATTATGTTGAATCAGTGGCATTATTCTGTAGTAAATGCAATGGTTCTTGGGGCATCAAAATAAAGCAGGAAGTTGATGTCTAAGCCTTAGTGTAGCTCAGAATACTTTGGATGTTCATTGGTTGCAATCATCCAATCATAAATGAATGCTAATTTTTAGTAATTTTGATTCTTGAAATAAATTAGGTGAATTTGGCGATCATAAATTATCATTGGGCATTTATGAACCAATTATAATGTATTCACAGTTAAAAGTTTATAATAACTAAAAATTATTATTACTTAATAAAAAATGAGCAATTGTGGCCATTCAATTAATTTTTTTATTATTATTTACACATGTAGTATGTAAAAACACTAAAAATTCGTTAAGTCACAATTTTCAAACCTCACGCATACAAATATGAGCGTGATACGATTGGCCATTCAATTAAACTTATTAAAGTCTATCTTAATCTTGCTTTTTGTCATATATTTTTGAAATGCATTATGACATACAATATTCTTAAAGTTTTGAAAATGTTTAAGATGATTTAGATTGGACTATGATGAAATTTTCACAATAATTAAAAAGTTTTTAAAACATTCAAGATATTATAAATAGATAAAGATAATTTAATACATTTTTAGATTGTTATAAAACGTTATTGAACTTTATAGAACTTGAAAAGCAGAAAAGAAGTCTTCCAAAATTTTGAAATGTTAAAAATACTATATATATATATATATTTAAAATTACCTAAATATATAAAATGTTTTTAATAAATTATTTAGAAAATATTTTTTAGAGTATGCTTAAGATATTTTTGGAGAGCTTTAGAGAATCTTTTTCAATGGTTGGATGGTTTCAACTTTCACTATTCATTTAAAAAGTTAATTTGAAGAAAAGATTTCTTGTCAAAATATTCACTATCTAAATTTTTATTTGCAACTTCTAGCATCTTATATAATATGCTGTCACTCAAATTGCTTATTTGAAAACACTTTCTTTTTATTCATTTCATGCCATAATTAGTATAGATTGTAATTTTCATGTCCACCATCTTTTAGTCACTTATTAGCATATGCAATTAAGAATAAGGACATAATGGATTTGTTGAGCTTGAGCATCTTGCAATTAGTAAAGTCAAAATGATTGCTATTGCTCAACTTTCTATTTCAACCATGCAAGATATCATGTCGGTATTTTTCTTGTTCATTTTCATCAAGCAAAAAGTATTCATTAGTGAGATAGTAAAATATTATTCCTACTTTATTAAGTGTACAACAAGGCAAGAGCATTGAAGAAAAGTTATCAACAAGGAGCTTAAAATGCTTCAGGAAAATAAAGAAATTAATCCAATTCAAAATTAATAAACAAAGTATTGGTAGCCACTAAGTATATCTACTCAAGTTAAAGTAATAAATACACTTCGATAGCTTAAAAAATTATTACCCAAGATTTAGAATCAAGAAGTGGAATTGCCCCTGCTGCTGAAATAACCACTCTATCATTTATTTTTATTGGTAGATGATTATTGTATTAAATGAAGTAAAAATTGACGTGATCTTTAAGATTTCATTTTTTCTTGTCCCAAGTTCGGAAGTAGGTTCTTCCTCGCAAAAACTCTTCTACTATGACATAATGTGGAAACAAAGAAGTATATTTCATTAAAAAATTTAGTTCAATTTTTTTTTTTTTAAATGGAGCTTGTGCATACATTGAATTGATGTAAACTTCAACTGGTATGCATAGCTGTGAGAAGCCCAAGCAAAATTAGTTACAACAAACATAATTGATTAGTTACTAACAATTTGAATTATTAATAAATGTTGGCCTTATGGCTTGTTTAATCTCCACTTCAATCAAAACAATGTTGCAGCAGCTGCAACAATTACACACAAGCACGCAATGATTGGTTGCCTATTTTTATGATCATTCTCTTGCCATTGCTCATGCATAACCATTCGAACGATCAAGAAGTAACTTTGATGAAATTGTCAATGCAAACTTCTGTTTCAGAGATTACACATTTTTTCCCCTTTAATTCTTGTATTCAATATTTCTATTGTAACAAGTAATTCAACTTTGCCTTCGTGTTCATGTAATTAGCATCAACGCCAAATATCAATTCAAAATCCGCCAATCTAGATGTTACAGCATGCAAAATGTCTATTGACAACGCTGTATCTGCCCAATAAAGCGGTTCCAATATGGATGAGTTGATGGACACAAATGAAGAAGATTTGACTAACCTAACAATTTCAGTAGTGAATCAGAATTAAGTCACACGATATTAAAAATTTTGTATCAAAAGTTTGTGGCTGGGGTCTCCAATTGTGCCGTATTTGCAGAGTTGAAGTTGCCAGCCGGAAACTGCTTTGTGGAAGATGAGTCAGCTATCCGGAAAAAACAACAAAATCAAGCATGAAAAAGAGAAAGTGAGAGAAAAATAAGATATGATATTGTGAAAGAAATAGTACAAAGGTATAACGAAGAACAGTAATCATCCAATCAATTGTTTGTGGGAAGCTAACCTCAAAGTACAGAAGTGCACAGCTGATACAGCTTATGCTTCCTTCCTAGTTATCCTGCGTTAAGTTGTAATTCAAGATCAATTATCTGTTCGATCTCTCTCTCTCTCTCTATATATATATATATATATTGTGTATGTAATTATGTATGTATATGTGAGAGCTCCCTCGAGGTTGAAATATCACATGGTATTCACATATGGAAAGCAGCTTGCTTCACAGATTCAGAAAGCGACTAAGAAGAAATATTGTGTCCGTTTGTCATTGCAGAAGCGCAGGAAGAACCTTAATAGTTCCACATGGGAAAGTTGATTCTAAAATACGGCCCAAAGGAAAAACCTCATTCAACTAAATCACGATCCATATCAAAATGGTCCTAATGTGTAACAGCTTTTCATGATATTAGCATGAAACAACAGACGAAGTCTTTTACCTGAAGCAGTGAATTCCCAGGGCAGTTGTTATTTCTTGAATGACTGATGTGGCAAAATGCAGATAAAGTGCCACTGCATACAGAAGAAGAAAAAATTCAGGTTCCCATCGACATTATTAAGTTCAAGAAGAAAATCGGCATGGAAAGTAAAGGACATTGCTTTCTCAATGAGAGTAGAAAGTTCAAATAGTGCAACATTAAAGGTCAATGTAAGAAAACTCTAAGAGTATAAATAATTAAAAGAAGTTGAATCCCACGAGAGGCTAAGTTTATTGGGATTACTATATGTTACAGCCTTACAGGAACTCATATATGCAGATAAAAGGCATACCTGAGTATGCAAAGAAACCAAGAATAACCCAGAACTCATTGACTAAAGGAACGCTGCAACAAAATGAAGATCTCACGAGTGTTAAAAAGTCAAATCAAATACATTGAATCTCTCAGTTCTAGTTGAAAATGTAACAGTATAATAACTCATCAGCAGATCAAATTCGCAACGTACCCATCATTTAGCCTGGCAGTGAGTGCATTTGCAATTGCGAAAGGGAGATAAAATAATGACTGCAAAGCGTAAAATTTAAAATAAAGACGATACATCATTTAAAAGAAAAGAAAACTTTCTTCAAGAGAATTATCACATGATGAATAATACATAATATTCAACTAAAACGATGCTCGTACTATGCACATATTCGTTTTCAAACCCTTAGGTTCATCACATAGGTGAGCGAGAATCATCCGTCCCTGCAAAATAATACTTTCCGTTATCAACTATTTAAGCTCGGTTTTAACATGGCTACAAGCATAATGCTCGGTTGTCATTTCACAAACCAATGAAGAGAGTCTGCAACATGCAGAAAGTCAAAGTGTTGTAGGCACTAAACTGTATTAGTACTTCACAAATTAACATATGTAATAAGTGAGAACTCTACAAAAATTAAACCAACAACTGAAATTATATTAAGTTGTGCCAAAAAAATGCATCGACTAGAGAGACATCTTACCACAAGAAACCCAAATGCCAGCCCAATACCCAGTATGACCAGGTGAGGATAGTTGCCCATTAAATCAGAAGGGGACAAGTAATTCCTGCACAGTTATACTCAATAATAGATCATAAATGATACTGAAAAACAAAGAAGAACATGGTAAACAAAAAAATTACCACAGAAGAACTCCACCCAGTAGCAGAACAAATGGATAAAGCTGTTAAGAAATGAGAACAAGATATTAAATTGAAATTCGAGGAAATATAATGGAGCTATTATCCATATGTCAGACGTGCATACCATTGCCAAAGCTAGCAGCATGCTTCCTTTTCTTGCCTGGACAACCTTATGAACATTATACACACTGTACAGAAGTACTGTATATTAAAGCACATTGAAGCTCACAATAGATAAATCAATGCAGAAGCAGCAAGCAATCTAGAGTATGGACAGCCTACTGAGACATATTTGATTAACTATAATGATAAGAACAAATGCAATTTGCAGTATTGAAGTTTATTTTCTTTGGTACCTTGCTTTTGACGAGGAAAAATATGAACCCTCCAAGCAACAAAAACAAGTTACACATGCATGATATTATATCAAGCATAATTTGGACTAGTAGTTGCATGCAGAGTAGGACAAGAGTAGATATATAAATTCTTCAAATGACAAAACGTCTATTTTCATTCAAAATAGAAATTGTACTCACTTGAATGAGATTGTAGGTATAACGGCAAAGATTATCATTAGAAACAATGCAGCTTTATACATCATCATTTCTGTTAGAAAAGAAAATAATGAAATGATAAGATGCCGATCCAAAGCATATGAGAGAAAAGTAAGAAATAGAAGAGGTGAATGTACGAGCGCGCGCACACCCACACGCCAGAGCAAACAGATCAATTAGCTATGCTAAAGCAGGAATAGAGAACCTATGCAAGCGATGGTAAAAATTACTATCATCACACATCAAGCAACCACAGTAGGATAAACAGCATTATATTAGCTGGAAAACAAACATCACTATAGTGACGAATATGTGCAGTTATGTTAAATATTACCAACCCTCAAAATAATTTGCCAGACTTACCGTTTATAAATGGAATCCAACTCAGGAATGGGATGGATTTTCCAAACTGCTGAGTCCACCACTCAGCACCTAAAAAGAAAGCCATTCAGACTCAAACCTCTCTGTGTCTGGTAGCAGATATAAATTCACATGTTTATACATAGAAGCTTGCATAGCCAGCCAAGTGATAGATGCAATACCAACAAAAGCTGTGAAGAAATGGATCATATATATCAACATAAGACCTTCTGTAGGTCCATTTATAACCGGAAGAATAAGAGTATTGGTGAAATAGCTGCAAAGAAAAATGCAAAAACAGATAAATTAGTAAGAGCCAGCAAATATATAGCAATCTGTAAGTAGCTTAACAGGAAACCAAAAATAAATAGTTTGCAGCAAATATTAATGAAATATATAAGAATAATAGAAAAAAGAGCGCAGCACAGAGCGGGTATCAAGAAAATAACATTTTTAGCTGTTGTTCATGAACCATGGAGACTTTATGCTCATGATATCTAGGAAGCACATATAACAAAATAAAAGGGAACCTTTTTCTCATTTAGACTGCAACTTAGCCAGAGGAAGCTTCTTTGGAGGAAACAGAAAAGAGAGGAGAACATTACCATCAACAAATTTTCCCAAAAAGAGTTAAGGACATAATAGCAGCATATAATGTGCTATACTTAAAACCATGCAATGAACCACCGTAATGAATCAGCCAAAAACCACTTACTGTTCCCATGTAGCACAGTAAAAAGGGGCTGCTGATATAAACCAGAACCAGAAAGTACCCCCACCACACATGGCAGTGCTTCCAAAGGCCAAGGACTCAAACTGGTAAAGAAAAACATCAAATTGAAGTTTCAAGCATAAGTATAACAAAATAATGAAAATTCAATTGCATACTGCGCAGCCAAGAGCATCACATCCTGCAATTTTGTTGAGACAGAGAAATAATTAAGATTACTTTCAGCACTAAGTAAATGAACAAAAGAATGGAAATGAAGAAAGAAAGCAGAGAATAAAGAATGATCAAAGGAGACAAAGCTCACCATGGTCAAAAAGTTCTCCCAATGGACTAGACGAATTTGTTCTTCTTGCTTGTTTTCCATCAACAGCATCAAAAGTCTAATGTGCATTTTTACAGAAGACAAGGAATAATAAACATATATTCAAATCTCTTGGTCAAACATCAAAAAATTTGGCAATGAGAATAGTTAACATAGAATTCAATGTGTTGCACAAGAAAATTGGGAATGTTTGTGTCACAATATTGAAAATCTAGAATTGATTAACATCTCAGTAGTTTCCCAATTGTAAAATCGAAAGTCAACTCTATCAGACCATCTAATAAATCCAATGATAGAATGTATATCATATTGCTAACCATGTATAAGTACAAAACTAAGCAGAGAAAAATATGAATAAACACATCCTGTATTATTGCCTTAAATCCCAATTAAAGACATACGAAAATTACATGCATAAGGAACCCAAATAGATAGAGTGCATATAGAAGCTTGAACTTACTTGATATAAGAAGAGCAGCAATCCATGGGCAAAATGAACCCATCTAGGGGGAGGAGAATCCAGCTGAGGTGAATATATCTGCAGAAGAAGCTTACAGAATCAGACATGCAGGACAAAATAATGATCAATAAAATAATGATGGTCAAGACAAGTTTTACAAAGTCAGCATGTCTGCACAAATACCAATTTCCAAAAGCCTCAGGAGCAATCAATATTATAACAGAAAACTTATTAAAATGATAGTAACCTGATTTACATATGATAAGAAAATGGAGATGTAAAGAAGCCAACTTATTTATTAAAGGTGGAAGAGGCCTGAGAGCTGAGAGGATAAAATACATGAATCACTCTCTTGATCATAGAATTATGATAATCTCTTCCTTGTGGATGGTTGGAGGATCGAAAACGAGCCATACCTCAGCTCTATTCCTAATTGGAAATGAAGTTTATGATGATTGTATCACTATTGACTCTTGTTCTAAAGAACTATCCATGTAACTAATAATTCTCTTCGTCAAACAACATTCATAAACCAAGTTTCAACACACTTTCAAATGCTACCACAACTACAGACTTTCAGAGCGCACCATAATCATAACATAGGACAACAAAGGAAACCAGAAATCCAACAACACAACTTAGTAGGACTGAGATGTCAAGTTACAATTTAAATTCAGCACTTTACCTAATATGCAGTTTCAATTGCATCGAGCACCCAACCTAAGTTACTAAATCATTATTGAGAGCAAGCAAATTAAAGTTCTCAACACAAAACAAATTACAAAGGGCAGAAATGACATATCAAAACTTGGCTAAACTTTATTGAGTATTGTACATCAGAAAGAGACAAATTTTTTGGTCAAACCTTACGAAAACTGAAACTAATAAAACCTACTGAAAAAAAATTATTCCATGTAGGACTGTAAATGGATATTCAAAAATTCGTTTAC
>JACGDI010005561.1:179557-194110 GCA_014898725.1 Jacaranda copaia
TATTATTAATTATTGTCAGCTTAGTTTAAGTGGAAAAAATTGAAAATCCTAGAAAAATATTAAATTTTGATATTATATCGAATTTGGATCTTTTAAAAAATAAAAAAACTAAATCTATAATTTAAGTGAGGGGGTATGAAAATCGAGCACACAACACTATTCACTATCCTAACAGTCCAACGTCGAACCGATGGGAGGAAATTGCTCGAGAATCAGATGTGGCCCAATCTTATTCTTACCCTTTAGGCAAGTTGGTAGAAGCGGCCAAGGAAAGATGAGCCCATTTTCTCTCATTATTAGCGGGCCTAATTTTACACCTCATATGGGCTACCACATATTGTTGGGGGGCATCCTTTTTTAATTTTTCTTATTAAAGATTTGATTTTTTGGTTTTTATGAGGTAGACAAAAATATAGATTTAACTATCTCATTTTCAAATAATTTTGGATAATAAATAATGGAAAAGAAATTGATGCCTTCAATCAAAAGAACTACAGCTTAGCAAACAGATTATTACTCTTTTAAAGACCCTAATAATGGGCCTATTTTGTAGATGGGCAGGTCCAATCCCAATTCGAACTATTTGTATTTTGGGTGTTATGGTTTTGAGCCACATGTTTATTGAAACATATATAATAGTAGTAACACTCAACAATTTAATACTAAACTTGAAACTTTTTAGACCATACATACATACACATGTGTGTGTATGTATTGTGATGTATGAAAAAGAATATAAATAGTATGACATTTGCTTTATACAATAAATTATGGCGCTCGAACATATATCTCAATGTAAAAATTCTTTAAACGGATTGTTTAAATCAACTTAGATAATCAAGTTGAAAATATTTGTCACATATTTCACATGATATAGTTAGTGTCTCGTCAGGTCAAATCAAGATAATACATGTGCAGAAACAGAAACAAAAACACTTATGTAATTCATAATTCTTAATTTTTTTTGGACATATTATATAATGCTAGATATGTATTGCAATGAAGGTCATTAAAAAGTATCATAAGATATTGGTACTATTTATTTTTAAAAGTGATGTGACACGTATATTAAACATAAAATATTTATACATTGATAACAAATAATGAGAACCACATATTTGATTTTCATCTTCATTCAAATAGATCGGCAAAATAATCAAGTACGTCTAACTTTTCTAAAGTATTATCATATACATAAAAAAAGTGAATGATTAGATATAATCTAGAAAAAATATAAGATATGGTTGATAAAAGAAATCAACCATCATCACAATTCATGCATCTTGAATAGGTATTTCCAACTTTTTGGCACATCTTGAAATCAACCATTACAACTACTAGGAGACCTCTTCCAAAGTCACAAGAAACATTGAGGTAACAAACCTAATTGCCCACGAATCCACTTTGAGGTTTCCTTCTCCTTTTGCACCAAAAGTCAAAATTTAAGGACAAAAAAGGGGGCAATAATGTTGCGAAAGATATTCATAAAAATTTAATGGACAACATATGGAAGTTTGGAACATAGCCTAGACAATGAATTTGAGAATCAAAGAATCCTTTTGCTTTTCTAGGTTGGAAGGAACAATTTGAAAAGAGGGCATTTTGGTCCTTTTACTACAACGCATATGGGAACAAGAAAGAACAGCTCACACGTCTCTCAATCAAATGGGCTATTTTCCATGCTCCCACCATACTTGAGCATCTTACCATTGTGGCTACTCGTGCAAGGGCTTGTTTGTTTGGTATATTTGGGTCAGGCATAATGCGTATAATTGAAATAAATAGTGGATTATTATATATTATATTGAATGCTTATTTATAATATTTTAAATAATTTAATATCCAATTTTGATTATTTGTTTGGTATGATTATTCCATTTAATAAATTATAATTTATTTCTAACTTATATTGAAAAATATATCATACTCCAAGACCTTAATACACAAATCTAGTTTGGCCTTAAATTCATATTGGGCCCTAATTGTATTAAAAACTTCTAAAAATGAATAAAATATTAAAATTGAATTGAATTGTATATCTACCATATAATATCAAAATAAACAATCGAGCTCAAAAATACAAGGACAAACCTTCTATTTGTCTTCTATTATTGTCCTTTTTAGGACAAATTATTATGTACATTCACAAATCTTTTAAATTTTAAATATCCTTTAAATTATATATGATAATAAAGGCTCATTCCTATAAATTTGAGGGTAATTTCACAACTGTATTATAAATAAAATTTAATCAGAATATATTACATATATTGCATAAATGCATATTAAATAAACAAATGCAAGAAACACAAATTTTAAATTTAACTATATTTGTATATTAGTGGCTATGAGTCATCCACATAATATGGTCAATAAATGTTGTCGGGCGCTTAGAAAATGCTATGTACGATAAAGTATAGAATCCTCATGAAATATCAAAGCTTGGCGTTATGTACCAAAAATTAGTGGTCCACAATCTTTTTGTATAAAGTAAAAATAATTATCATTGAAATTTTGCTGCGATTATACCTTTTTAGTTTTTTCTTTTTTGAATTAAAGAAAAACAAAAAGTGAAATGTTTATGACAACAAGTGGATTATTAATAATAAGTCTAAAAAAATTGGTACTAACAACCCTTTAAATTAAAAGTCACAATTCCTTGCTACACTAATTTCGCATAAAACCTCCTTTAAGACTTTTTATTTTTAAAAAATAAAGATATTTTGCCAAGTGAATTATGTGTATTTTTATATTTTACTAATTAAATTTTTGTTTCACAACATTTTATCATATGAACTATGCTTTTTCTTTCACCTTGTTATATACGAACCAGTTTCAGTCAAATATTTCATGTTATTACATTACAGGAGTGGCCGAAATCTTTTCTAAATGTATTTTTTTTTATCATTTTATTAAAATATAACCTATTTAAATTTAAATTATCACAGGATATGTACTTAAAAGTACGTTTAAAAAGGTTCATTGTATTTTGCAATTTAATAATGTTATACCAAAGAGATGGCTATTATATCCATCAAATTTGCCTAAAAAGAAGACTTCTGACATTGATGTAATGAAGATTTTCCATAATATTTCACCAGAATTTGTTCGTATATAGTAAGATAAAAAAAAAAATAATTTAAATAGAAAAATATCACAAAAAAAAGTTTAATTAGCAAGGTGTAAAAATATGCATAATTCGGATGTCAATCTATTTTTATTCCTATTTTTAATTAAATTCCTATTTCAAACATTAAATTATAAAATAATCATCATTTATTTTCAGCCAAGAGATTTCCAGGATTTTTTATAACCACACCTGGGAGAATGATTTCTGGTACAGATACAGACTATGTGGTACAGTGTGAACAATTTTCTAAAATGGGAGGAAAAATTTCAATAAATAAATAAATAAATAAAAAGCTTTTGAGAGTGACCAACCGAATCACGGCAGTGGGATATGGATAAGAAGAAAAATAATAATATCTTTATAAGTGATTTATTTTTTTCAATGATTTCGGGAAGTATAACAATAATAATGAAATGAAAAAGGTCCAAATCATATCTCTCGCACGTAATGTTACCCCCAACCCCAAAAAGGAATCCCCCGGGGATGATGATTAAATGTAGGACCAAAAAAAGATTTTCAAATTATTACATGATAACCTAAATTTAATTTATACTCTAATTAAGCTTATGTTGGAATAAATTAATTAAATAAATTAACTTTATATCAAGTGACTTGTAACCCAATGACATCAATCTCTTCTACTATGTGAGATGTCCTGTATGCGATCAAAATAGACATTATTGTGTACGTTATGTGCATTTAATTATATAATTTATACTTTAATTTGATATGAAAAAAAGAATAATATTAACTTATTAAAAAAATAAATTTCACTATTTGTAATATTCTTTTTTAAAAAATACAAATTATTGCAAGAGTTAGAAATAATAAGTTCTATTATTTTGAGCAAACAAACAGTTTTTATGATGGAATTCAATCTTTTTCTTTTTTTTTTCTTTTTAATAACAATGAACAATCAAAATTCTTTTCCTTTAAAAAATTATTGCTTTATTTTGTCATTTAATTAATCAATACAACATAAAGTACAATATCCTCAGGTAATTATTCATCTAATTAGGTGTAAAGAGGTGAGATATAAGTAAGCCTACACCTACTATTAGATATAGCATAAGATAAATTTTTTAACTCATACCTAACCTTCAATAAAATATTTTTTTTATAAAAAATGATTTTCTTGAGAAACGTAAAGAATGTTTTAAATAAAAATATATTTGAATTAATAAATTTCAAGTTTGACCAGTTGATAGCATAAGATAACTTTTTTAATTCATACCTAACCTTCAATAAAATATTTTTATAAAAAAAGATTCTCTTGAGAAATGTAAAGAATGTTTTAAATAAAAAGATATTTGAATTTTTTTATAGGTAAAAAATATATTTGAATTAATAAATTTCAAGCTTGACCAATTGAGATTATGTAGTTGATACGCTGATTTGTTTATTTTTAGATGTGAAATAAAATTATTTTTTAAAAGTACGTTATGGGTTTTGAAAATAGAGTGTAAAATTTAAAATTCGAATTAAAATTATTTTGTGAAAATAACTATCAATAACTCTCAAGTTTTACGGTATTGAATGATCAATTGATCTAATAAATCACCCCCACATCTTTACACGTGACTTTCAAAATTCAAATTTCAACATACTTTAATAGGGCTGTTGGGTGAATTTATAAACTTCTAAATTAAATTTATAAACTCCTTAAAATATCTTATAAAATGGTACAAAATTTTCAGTAAATTTTATTAAAAAGAAGTTTATGAGACCATTAAAATTTTTTTTAAAAAGTAAAATGATCATAAATTATTTTTAATATCTCAACAAATTCTTTTAATTTTAACTATTTTAATTATAAAATTATCACTATTAATATTTTATAAGTTCTAAAATTATATTTTATTCAAATATTTTAATAACTTATTTTAAAAATAAAATATAATATTTTATAATTTTTAAAATTATCTCATAAAATATAGAAATTTATAAAATTTTTTAAATAAGTTCAGTCAAATACTCTCTAAATATATATATATATATACATATTTAAATTAAAAAAAATTCTCTAGATGGACCCCGCTCTATTTTTTTTTCTTAAACATTATAATAATAATACGAATACAAACATGGTAGGACAAAATTTGGATGGGAAATTAGCATTTTGTTCCACTGGTAAAGCCTCCCTCAGTCAAATAATGTCATGCAAAGGACAACAAAGAACGAAAGTTCCTAGAAATGCTACTAAGAATGGCAAGAACGTAATATCAGAATAAATCAGTGGCAAAGAATTATTCTTCACCTATATAAACTAAACTCTCATCCCGACGTCGCCCCTCACGAGAATTTCTCCCGAAGAAACAAGAAAAAAAAAGAGTAGTTCAAGATTTCAGTGCGTGGCAAATTTCTAGGGTTTCCTCTTCTTGTTCCGCGGCCGTAACAATATTCTGTGAGGTTTTTATTTTTTCTGTATTTATAAATAGCAGTATATGCCTGATTTTCGTTGTTTCTGATTTTCGTTGTTTGTTTGTTTTGGTTTGCAGGAATTGTGGAACGTGAATTGTGTTTTTTAGGGGATTGTTTACGTACAAAATTGAATTTTTTTGAGGCAAGTATGAAAATTTTGTAGTTTCTTGTGAGATTTGATATTGAAATATTCAATGTCTTTTTTATATACATCAAACTTTTGTTGCCGGAATTTGGAATTTTTAGGCTGTTGAATGATATTTGTTTTTGTTTTTCTGGTCTTTTCTTTGTTGGGGGTATTTGGAAAACCGATGGTGTTTTAAGGCAACGATCTATAGCTTCCATCTTTTTGAAATTTCGTGTATGTTTGATTATGGAATAATACGGATTGGAGATGCTTTCTTGAGTTCTTGGAATTTTTTGGTTTTGTTGATGGGTTATAAATGTTTGTATTAGTACATTCAAGCGTCTCCCCTATTTTCAGATCTAGATTTGTGAATATGGTGATAATTCTTTTTTAATTAATTATTCTGTTTTCCCTATCAGAAATCTAGTGCAATACATACCCACAGCTTCTTTACTTGTCTAAGATTTGATTTTATACTCAGATTTTGTGGGGGTTGAGTGTGTTGATCTGACAATTTCAGAAGCCATTTTGATTTTCCCTTTCTGCTGACATGAAGAAATTTTTCTTAATTGATGAATTTCTGTTGGTAAATTTAATCATGCATCTTAATTTCATGATATATGATGTTATGTTTGAGGGTGGATTTGGCTTTTATTCCATATTGATTACACAAGAGAAATTAATTTATCTGATCCAAGACTTCAATATGAAATTCTTTAGCACAATTAGCGGTTTAGTTGATCAATGATTGTGCACAAAATAAATGATTTTGCTCTAGTTGCTGGAACCTTGGGTGATAGTAAACCTGATACTTACCATAAATGTTTTGTTGTTGGACATAACCAAATGCTTGCATTTTTCTGATGGCTTAAATCAAGTTCACAATTTTATGCTTTGCAAAATTTATGTCTTTTCCATTTTCATGTTTTTGGTATTGTCACATAGCTACTTGTCCGCCTTCATGTTTGCCTTCATTCGCTGCAAACTGCAAAGTTAAGAATCCAGTCCTTCATGTTTGTTTTTGGAGAATCTGTTCAGACGTATATCACGTAGTGTGCACAAATATGTGTCTTTGATGTTAGTGCCATGTATAAGACCTTTTTTTGGTCAAATTCCTCGATTACTCTGTAGTCAATCGTCTTATGCTTAGGCATGACTGTCTAACTTTGTCTGGTTATCCTGCAGCCAAGAATTGATGATCTAATGGAGTCTAAAGGTGGAAAAAAGAAGTCTAGTAGTAAATCCTTATTTTACGAAGCTCCCCTTGGATACAGCATTGAGGACGTCCGACCAAACGGAGGCATCAAGAAGTTCAGATCTGCTGCATACTCCAACGTAAGTGACTACATTCTAATTGTCAGTGATTTTGATGGTTTTCTGCTTTAATGCAATTGCAAAATGCTGACACTAAAAGTTCTTTCTTCCTTTTGCAGTGTGCTCGCAAGCCATCCTGATATTCCTCAGGGGTTCCCTAACTGCGTCATTAGACGTGGTGAAAGCTACTGTTTACAAATCTAGATTTTAGTTTTAGTTTACTAGCTGCACTCCTTTTCTTCATTCTCCGACTACCTTCTTGTCTGCTATTTTTACCCTAGTGAGGACTCTTATCTTGAAATGGCTCTATCTGTCTCGTCAATTGGGTTTGAAGGTTATGAGAAAAGGCTCGAAATCTCCTTTCTTGAGCCAAGCATCTTTGTCGATCCTGAAGGAAAGGGACTTCGATCTCTTTCCAAAGCACAGCTAGATGAAATTCTAGAACCTGCTGAATGCACCATAGTTGCTTCATTGTCAAATGAGCATGTTGACTCATATGTCCTCTCCGAGTCTAGCCTCTTTGTTTATCCCTACAAGATTATCATCAAAACTTGTGGGACAACAAAACTGCTTCTATCAATACCACCCATACTGAAGTTAGCTGAGTGCCTTTCTCTTTCAGTTCAAACCGTGAGATACACCCGTGGGAGTTTCATTTTCCCAGGAGCTCAGTCTTTCCCTCATCGTAGCTTCTCTGAAGAAGTGGCTGTCCTTGATAGTTATTTTGGGAAACTTGGTTCAGGCAGCAAGGCATATGTTATGGGAAGTTCTGATAAAAGGCAGAAATGGCATATTTATTCTGCATGTGCTGGATCAGTTGAAGCTCTCAATCCTATATACACATTGGAGATGTGTATGACTGGTTTGGATAGGGATAAGGCTTCTGTATTCTACAAGAAGGAAACTAGCTCCGCTAGTCTGATGACCAAGAACTCTGGTGTAAGAAACATTCTCCCTGAATCAGATATCTGCGACTTTGAGTTTGAGCCATGTGGTTATTCCATGAATTCCATTGAAGGAGCGGCGCTATCCACTATTCATGTTACACCAGAGGATGGTTTTAGCTATGCAAGCTTTGAAGCAGCTGGGTATGATTTGAAACTTGTGGATATGCGCCTGCTGATTGAGAGGGTTCTGGCATGTTTCGAACCAAGGGAGTTTTCTATATCTGTGCATGCTCAATATGGTGCTAAGTTATCTGATGATAATCATGCTGTGGATGTGAAAGGCTATGCTCCTGATAAGATAAGCCTAGAGGAGCTGGGAATGGGTGGGTCAATCATCTACCAGAAGTTTGTAAAAACTGCATCCTGTGGATCTCCTAGGTCCATTCTGAAATGTTTCGGGGAAGAAGAGTATGAAGAAGAGGAAGAAGAAGAAGAAAAGGAGTAGCATTTATGGTTTCATTTGTCTGGTTTAAATAAAATTACGACTTTGCTCAGTCTTAATATTCTGGTACGTCTGTGTCTTTGTGTTGAGTAATCTAGTACTCTTGTGTCTTTGTGTTGAGTAATCTAGTACTCTTGTGTCGTTGTGTTTGAGTAATCTAGTACCAATGATGATGTTGCTTTGGACTTGATGTATTGTGTCATTTCCTGGATTGTGTTGGTGTTGCTTAATAAATGTTGAGTTGGTTTGATTTGTTAGTATACCTTTGCTGTGAAATATTTTCCTGTTGCATAGCACTATAATATCCCAGTTGCCCCATAGCGCAAGATGTAGGAGGAAGTTGAAACACATAAAATTGTTATTTAAACCCAATTATATAGGGATAGAAAATATTCTGGGTGCTACTCCCGTTCTGGGCGTGGTTGAATGTAATTCTCTTGTATTCATAGTTTCATAATAGCTGGTATTCTTTTGGCAATTTGAAGTTGTAGAGGAGGGAAAACTGGGGCCACTCTTATCCGCTTCGTTTATGGCTTTTCAGCCTTTGCTCTTCTTTCTTGGTTTGATCAGTTTGAAATCAATGGAGGCTCCATCATCATTCAAAAAGTTGAAGAGGAAAAAAAATTAGAGAAAATACGAAGGGATTTCACTCTGATGAGACAAATTAAGATTAAACAAACTTAGTGATATCTACTTTAAGCATTTAATTAGTGTTTTGAAGCATGATCATTACCATTGTCGTAATGAATGACATAATATTGCTAACGTATGTCTGGAAACTCATTCAAGCACTAGTAAGTTAATTGACCAAAAGGCTTTAAATATTCGTTATCATGAGGTTTTAGCAGCCATATTTTAGATCACATTTTGCTTTAATTTCTCACCCTCCGGGCACCAAGGTTACAAAAGTCGACCGTTTGTCAAATAGAAAAAGTGATATGTTTAAATCGGTGTAATTGTTCGTCTCATCATAATTGAACCATAATATCGTATTTTATAATTATGTAATATATATCTAAATTTTTATATATTTATATCTTGTATGTTATCTAAAAACTAATTAAATACAAGAAAATAAAATATTAAGAGTCTAAATTATGCCGTCCAAGTTCAAAAATCACAACTTTAAAGCTCCAATGGGGCTTTTATTTAGGCATTTTTGACATTTAAACTTTGTAGCTTGTACCTTATTTTTTGTAGTTTGGATAGATAGAAAACTAAATTAATTTTTATTTTTTACATGAATAAAAAAGAAAAAAAGAAAAAAGAAATGGAATGATATGATTTGAACAAACCGTGAGCAATTTGATGTTTCAATCACCGATTGAAAATGTTTTCTCAAAATATGGTGATTTTCTAAAATTGTCGACTTTTACTCAAAATTGAATCGGACAACATGATAGTTGTCACGCACTAGGCCTGCGAGTCTATTGCCTTTGTCACGCACCAGGTCTGCAAGTCCATTGGAGGTAATAATTGTTTCTAAATCCACCAAGTGTATTATAGAATTAAGTTATAATCAACTTGCCTAAAAGAATATTTAATGGATGTATATGAGTTTTTTAGCCAAACCTTATATGGTGTTACTTTTGTAGTATTTAGTCCATTTCAGATGCAACACTACAATAACCCCTCTTTTAAAATGTGTCTTCTCATTACAACGTGACATAGGCACTAGGCCAGCAAGTCTGTTGGACGCGAAAATTGCCTCAAAATCCACCAAGTATATCTTGAAATTGAATTATGATCAACTTGTCTAAAAAGATATCTAATTGATGCATATGAATTTTTTTAATCAAAATTTATATAGTGGTCACTCTTTAATATTTAAGTCAATGAAGCATTACAATTATCCTTCCTTCAAAACAAGAGGTTCCCATCATGGTGTGACACAATCCAATATCAGTCACTGGGCATTGGGATTGTAGAGATGGCTCATCTAGGTTTAAGGGGTGGGCCCATGTGGGTAGCAATTTATCCCGCAAGTTCAAGAAGTGGCACCACATGTGTAGCGCTTAGCTCCTAATATTTCTGTTAGTAATCGCCTCTAGTACCATTTGTCACACCTAAACTCTCAAGCCCATTGGATGAATGGCCTTCAAATTTACCAATTACATCCTAAAATTGGACTATGATGAACTTGTCCAAAAGGATATCCAACGTAGGCACATGAGTTATTTAGCTAAAGTTTATATGATAGTCACTCTTTTAATATTTAATCCATATACAATAGAACATTAATTATAGTAGTTGACAGTTCGATCGACTTCTACACACTTATGTTGTTGCACAAGCTTATTAAATAAATATTAAGGCAATGTTTGATTATGTTTTTTGTTTGATTTTATTATGTGTTTATTATGCGTTTTGGGAGAATGAATTATTGGAGAATGTGAAAGTTATTTTTTGGTATGTTTGTTTATATTTTGGAGGAGACATTTTTTATTGTAGCAGTCAAATTAATGCTTTTTTGTTGGGTTTTTGGGGGTGAAAATAAAATGGAGTGATTTTGTAATATTAAAAATATAATAAAACATATATAATATGGATATATATATTGGAGAATGTGCATTTTGAAGGAAAAGTGGAGATACATTGTTCTAGGAAAACATAACCAAACAAAGCCTAAGCATTCTTTGAAACTCAAAATACTCATATTTATCCATGATATAGTCAATTGGCCTGTGGCCCAATGGTATAAGTTTTTCACAAAATGTGAAAGGTCAGGAGTTTGAGAGTGAAAGGACTCCTAACGTGCGTGTGTATAAATTAAAAAAAAAAATTATCCGTGATATATGGGAAACAACCAAAATGGGTTGAGAATTTTGCGTTTGGGGCCTAGTTCTCTGGCGATGACCCATATTTTTGGGGATTATGTAACTTCATATGTACTTAACAAAGACAAAAAATAATTGAGAAGGGTAGGCAAATTCTATATTAATATGAATTTTCTTTTGGAATTTACCAGTGCAATCAATGGAAATATTGATAAGATCATGGCCAGCAGTATTTGGGGACAAACCCCCGTGAATTTTCCACAAAATCAACCTTAAAATCTATGTTTATGTCACTTATGGAGGTGTTAAAATTTAACAGCATGTCTTAATGTCAAGCCATCACCTCAAAAAGGGCAAAAAAGGAAAAGGAATGAAAAAGTTGTAAGAATAATCCTTGGCATCTTAACATGCTAATATTGTTTATGGATGCCAGCCCATATAATTACTTTAGGAAAAGGGACAAGATTAATGCTATATTGTACTAAGTATCCATCAATAGTGTCAATAGAAATTGGAAAAGATTGATTGTTTGTTTCCTCCATAGTAATAGTACTATTTTGTTCCAAGCCATCTTTTCTTCTTTTTCTTTTTCATTATTTATGACAAAGCTTCCTCTATAGAGCTTTGCATTAATTGTGATAGATCTATGTTGTTTGGCCCTTCTTGTTTAAGCTAGTTTGATGATTGAAAAGCATGCACTATTGCAAAATCATTAATGATTTTTCTCCTAAGTAGGCAAAATAACTAATCAATAGAGATATTTTTTGGTCAAATTTCCACATTTTCAATATCATGTATTAGGAGAGCCATAGGTAGGAAGCCATCTTACCCTAAAATTTGGTATGCCTAAGGTTGAGGTCCTAATATTATAGGAGTATAAGGTTTTGAGTTCAAGTCCCATCAGACTTGTAGGTATATGTTTTACTTATGTTGAGTTTGTAATTATTTTTTTATTGATTATCGACTAGTATATTGAATTAATTATTAATTAATAATATGAAGAATTATTGATTTTTGCAAAAAAATATGAATATCAAATGTTAATTGATTTTCCTCAAATTATGACATGCCAAACGCATGCTTAATGAATTATACGCTTTTACATACAATGATTCCCCCCTTCTATAGTATATTTTCGAAATAGATTTAAATATTCAGTATTTTTTGTCTCAAAATTTTCAAAGATATTTTCACTATATTCCCATTTTATTTGGACCCATATGACACCATAATTCAATTTAATTTGGACCCATGCCAAATAAACTTTGTTAACAAACATTCATTGCATAGTCCATATAGCAATTTGTGCCATGTGCTTGTCTCTTAGTTAATATTCTTCTTAAACCATTAGCTATGGCAATCTATAAAGAAAGGAATATGAACAATTTGTTAAGGGTATCTAAGACTTTCTAGCATTGGAATTTTTCTGGTAGGCAGGATTACATATGGTATGCAATAAAGGAAAGGAAAGGAAAGCATAGGTAGGGAATGAACTAAGAAGGAATCCTAAGCTTTAAAGGTTTAAACTTCTTCAAAAGTTATATAATGGGAATAAATTCTAACTTTGTTTTTAAATAATAATTTGGAGGGGGCTAACAATCCCTTTCAATTAGATGCCCAAAATTTTTCCAAACAAAGCAAATCTTTATAAAACCACAATTATGCTCTAGATAGATTCCATTTTTCTTGTCCCTTGAATCCCTCAAGAGTTTGGGAAGTAAATTCACTTTACAAAACTTGATTAAAATTGTGTTAAAAGAAAAAGATTTTTTTTTCTTTTTTAAAAGAAAACAATTAAGTGGGACTGGGCATGGGACATAGTGGGGTTGAGTAGTGCCAACTTTAATTTGGATGATATGAAATGTGTTGTTTTTTCAATGGACATAAGTTGAGAGGAAAAAATTTAGGATATGAGTTGGGTGTAATCAATGTTGAAAGAAAGTGGCAACACTAGCTAGCTACCTTCCATTCAAACCACACCATCTTAGTATAAAGAAGCAATTATTTCCCACTCATTTGGGTTCCACCCACCAAGAGCAAATCTTTCATGAGGATTATTTTCAAGTGTCCCACCTCCCATTTGTTTGACCAACTTTTGGCCCCAAGCCCCTCTTTTGGGGGTGGGTGGTGTGTGTGAGAGAGAGAGAGAGTTAACATTAGAAGGTTGTGATGAGTCATATCAAGAGAAAGTCCATTTTACCCTCATCTTATTTAAATATGTCATAACAATATATGATCAATAACTTTTTATGTGGATTGAATTTGATTAGAATTTTACTTGAAAATAACCTATAATCATAATCATTGAAAGCCTACTCGTGAATAGATCTAATGGCACCAAATAGAATTAATGAGATAGGATCACGTTAGAAACTCATTTTAATCCTATCATCCTCAAATAGAGGTACGACGTTTTGATTATTTGCTTACTTCATTTACGAATTTACTTTCTTACGTAATTCATACATAATTTAACTTCAAATTTTTTTTATTAGGGACACAATAATATTGATTGATGTTGTTGATTTTTAATTTTAATTTTATTCCTCCGATCGTGAGTACCTAATTATTGATATTCGATTTAGAGAATCAAATAGATCAATCTTGTGAAGAAGAACAAGTGGATGATCTCTCATAGGGTTAATTGGGAATAAGTTTATTGGAAGAAAGTATTCTTGCTTGCGTATGATATCCACATTAAACTTTATTGGGGAAACAAAATGTTGCTTACATATGATACCTCATTAAATTATATATGATGATTATTTAATTTTTGTTAATATTGGGATCCATATTGCAGTGGTAATCTATGGTTTTTATTATTTAACATGAGATTTTTTTTAATTTCATTTTATAGACCTTATTTCAGTCATGAATATGATAAAACAAAGAACGAAAGTGTAGTTTATTTTATCTTTATGATCACAGATAACCAAAGAAAAAGAAATTAACGAGAACAAATAAAAGATCAAAGAAAATGAAAATAAACAAAAAAATTATGTATCAACTATAGAAAAATTTAGATTCTATATATATAATTCAATTTATGAAAGTCACGTAATAAGAGTTGAGCCTTAACGTTTATTTATAAGCTGACAAAATAAAAAGTTGGACATAGATAGTATGATATAAAACAACCACTATTAATTTTAAATAAAAAAAATCTATCACATATTATAATTCTAATTTACTAAACCCCAAATTCATGATCCAAAGAGAACATAAAAAAGGGATGGAAAAGGGATCTAAGTGGGAGGTAAAGACTTAGGTAGAATGACAGAAAAGAGACCACTATCTTTGTGCATGGTTCTACAAAAGTGAACAACAATAGGACTAGTAACCAATCCTACTTGATTAATTTATCCAGAACTTCCCCAAACTATCATGACATTCTT